>VYZQ01001406.1:45253-59589 GCA_013400655.1 Mystacornis crossleyi
CAGACCACAATAGATGCTGTGGTAGGCACAGCAGATATTTCCAATATCAAAATTTTGGCATCTTTCTCTCTTTTTCTAAGTACTGGATCAAATTTTTACTATTTTGTTCTCCTCATGCTGTCCTTGAGCTCCTTCCATATAGCATACCAGGCAAAGAGTGAGTGCCTTCTGTATTGCTGCCGAGAATCAAATACTGCAGGGCTGTGGAAAAGTTCTTCCATTTGTAATTTCAAAATGCCTAAAACAAGCTGGAAATGTAAGGCTGCTATGAACATTTCCAGTCTCCTAATGAGAGCATTCTGCAGTTGGCTTCTCTTCTGTAGATTTTTCTCTGATTCGTGGTTTGGATCATGGAAGAAAACACAGCTTTTCCTTTCCTTCTTCAGTTTCACCTGTGCAAGTAGATGACTAATTCATCATCTAATCTAAACCTTCCCTCTTTCAGGTTAAAGCCATCCCTGCCTTGTCATATCACTCCATGCCCTTGTCAAGAATCCCCCCCTTTCTTGTAGCCCCTTCAGGTACTGGAAGGAGCTCTCAGGTTTCCCCAGAGCCTTCTCTTCTACAGACTAAACACCTGCAACTCAGCCTGTTGCCACAGCAGAGGTGCTCCAGCCCTTTCAGCATTTTCATGGCCTCCTCTGGACTTACTCCATAGGTCTATATCCTTGTGTTGGGGCCCCAGAGCTGGATGCAGCACTCCAGGTGAGATCTCACCAGACTGGAGTAGAGGGGGAGAATCCCCTCCCTTGACCTGCTGCCCAGACGCAGCCCAGAAAGGCAGCCGAGTCCTTTCTGGGCTGCCAGGGCACATTGTGGAGTCACACTGAGCTGCTCACCCACCAACACCCCCAAGGTGCTGCCCCCTCAGGGCTGCTCTCAATCCCTTCTCCACCCAGCCTGTGTATGTGCTTGGGACTGCCCATTTCACACCATGTCCCAACATCTGGGGAATTGGAAAGGAAATATTTATAAAAAGCGAGGGTTATTGTAGTTGTCGAAGTCCAGATGTTGACTTTTTCTTCCCATCCCCAGGTTTGAGACATTTAGGTTTTTCTGCTCTCAAAAATACCAGAGTTCATGTTCTTTGTGTCGTCTCAGAGGCATTCATGCCGTTCACCCGTTGTCCTTTAATTCTGGGTAATTGTTGGGCTTCTGCACTGCAATAGCCTATAAGATGATTGATCTCAGAATGAAAAGAAAAACAAAGGGCTCTAGTCATGCACAAAGATAATTTGCATCTTTCATCTCTGTTGAAGGGAGAACAGAGGACTTCAGATGACAGTCACCCAAGTACGGGGAGTTTCTGTTCTCTCAAATGGTTCCAAGTGTAGGAACAGTGTGCCAGTACAGCTGCAGACACAGGGAGATGGAGCAATCCACAAAGAGAGGGCAAATAATTTGCTAAAACCCAACGATGTTGAAACACTCCTCACCTCTGCATTGTACTTCCTAGTTAGTCAGAAGGAAGAGGGAAAAGAATCTGGCAGAAAAAGGAAAATGCTGACCTCACATGAAAGAGGGGTAGCTTAGTGGTTTGAAAATGTGTTGTCCTGTTTACCATTAACTTTCTGGATTTAATTTACATATGGCATCTGTGTATGTGGGAAACCCAGCTTTGAATGCTTTTTGTGGGAAATTCCTATCCAGATTGCTGAAGTCCACTGAAATTGTTTAGGCAAATTTGGAAGTAAATAATGCAATTATTGAGTCAAGAGCTTGTAAAACGATGTAGAAGTGTATTAGGAAAAAAGTTGAAACTTCTGAGACATTAACTCAGATCTGATGTGGCTTTGACCTCTCATTTTAAAAAAGGACAAAAAAAGTAAGTGGGCAGGGACACCTACTGCAGAAAGTACAAAGCAAGTTCTTGGGAAGATGGAAAAAGAGGGCACACACTTAAATCAGGACTGCATGACATCACTGAATTATTTAGGTTGGAAAAGACCTCTAAGACCTCTAAATCATGGAGTCCAACCATAAACCCAGCACTGCCACAGCCACCACCAAGCCATGGCCCCAGGTGCCACACCCAGATGCCTTTTGAACACTTCCAGTGATGATGACTCCACCACTTCCCTGGGCAGCCTCTTCCAGTGCCTGGCAACCCTTCTGGGGAAGAGATTTTTTCCTAATACCCAATCTAAACCTCTTTTGGTGCAACTTGAGGCTGTTTCCTCTTGTCCTGTCACTTGTTACTGACCCACTGGCTACACCCTCCTCTCAGGCAGTTGTAGAGCGATAAGGTCCCTCCTGAGCCTCCTTGTCTGCAGGCTAAACAACCCCAGCTCCCTCAGGCCGCTCCTCATCCGACTTGCACTCTCCACCATGCTGTGAAGGTCATCATCCTGGGTTCAAGCTCACAGAGATGAATTTCCTCTGGAATCCTGTCTTGCTTTTCTAAGTTATAATCACTTTTTTCATCTTATTTCACTGGCATCTTCTATTTTATTCTTAGCAACAGGCACTGGGAATGCAGAAAAGGCTGTCTTTTTACTTTACAGTTTGCTAATGCGCTATCAGTGGGACTTCAAAATACGAAGTTTGAAGGCTTGTGGATGCCAGGCTTTGCACAAATGCTGCCTAATGTCCCTCAAAAATGCTGGTTGTGTTGCATTTGGTGTCTGTGAGCCTTTTATGGCCTGTTTCTCCTGGCTGCCAGCTCGCACATGCTGCTTCACAAAGATAAGGGCTGGGGACTGACCCACTCGGCGGCAGAGCAGCTGGGGTGGAATCTTCCTGGCTCCCAGCCCAGCCACAGCTCGGCTTTAATTTCAGCATCAGGGTGGGAGTTCACTGCCTACTGGGAGATCGTTTTCCTGGTGGGAGGCAGAGCAGTGGTGTATGTGAGAAATCCTGCCCTATAAAAGTGCATTCCCATGATTTGGGCTATGAGCCCATAATTTTAACAAATTATTTATGGCTATAGCTGAAAGCAGCAATTTAACAAAGATACCAGTTTGAGCTCTGCTGGAATTTTTTTGATGAATCAATCCCAGCTGCTTCCACCATCTAGCAAAGCAATTTCAGGAACCAAGAAGGAAACCGGGCTTTCAGTGACTGGAGCAGCCCAAGTGGAACAGATGCTGTTGTGGGAACTGACAGCGCTGACTTAGGAAGCTGTGACGAGAGCAGCAAGAGAAGACATGGATGGAAAAGACTTGCAGCAGGTAACTTCCTTGTTGACACCAAAATTTTGTACTGGTGGTGGTGAAACTTAGCAGTTTGCCTTTAAAAAAATAAATTCATTCCTTTGCACACTGCAGCTCCCTGTTTTGGAAGTGGAATCTTCTGCATCCTACCAGTTGCCAAATGAAGGGAAGAATTAAGAGGCTGCAGCACAAAGCTGGGAAGGGTACACCTCTAAAAGTCACCTGGCAATGCAAAACGGGCTCTGCTCCCTGCATGCCTTTTGGGAGGACAAATCGTGTGGCAGCAGCAGTGTGAGGAGCCCGCAGTATGTGTCTCAAATGCAGGACCTGGGCTAAGCAGTTTTGGTGAATGTGGCATCACCAGTAATGTGCCACATTAACATGAAAAGATGTTAAAAAAACCCCAGTAAAAAACAGACCTGGAGGAGAAAGATAAGATGTTTGCTCAATTTCTCCTAACAGTATAATGCGCGTTTTTCCATTTCTTTTAGTACTGCAGTGTCCTCTCAGCTAAAGCATTACAAAGCCTTTTCCCATTTGAGGCTGCCTTAAGGCCCAGAAGCTCGTAAAATAACACAAATACATGACCACGATCAAGAGAGTCAAACCACTGTCACTATCAGATAACATTTAGGGCAAAAACTCTCCACACTCTGTGGGCTGGTAGGAACTTGTTCTGCTGACATTCCCTTGGGATGACCACAGTCTTCTGGGTCAGTAGTTCACCTTCTCCTTCACACCAGGCAAGTTATGCAGAAAAATGTCACAGCAGCTACAATGAGCATTATACCATCTGCTGCCTCAGACAACACAGATGCAGCTGGAAAGGCAGTTCCTGCAGCGTTATATAAGATTTTGCCTCAAATGTAGCTACATTAACAGAAACCAGTGCTGTAATTAGGAGATTGCAAAATAAAACTTTCAAGTATTTACTTTCCCTTTGCTTTTACACCACTTTGTGTTTTATCAGATAAAAGGTTCTAAATGATAGAGCAAATAAACAGAAAAAGAACATAGTATTTTGTGCATCTTGGGAAAGTCATTGTGCTTGTCTATCAATCTAAGCCTCTACTACTGCTTGGATAGCTCCAAGTGCCTCAGGGCTTTTACAGCTTCATCTTGGTACTTTCATTAATACACACAAAATTAATATGCACAGAACAAGAAATGGTGAGCCTGGTGGGGAAAAAAATCTACAGTAGGTAACTTGTAACTGGCAATATTGATAGAAGCCCACCAAGAACAGCAACCAAGAGAACTCTTTAAATCTTCAGTGTAATAATGTACGTTGGCACAACATTTAAATCATCAGATAATGATGACCAGTAACAATTCCCACAAGCACCCCCAGCTTGCCAGCAGTGCCTTGCAAGCAGCAATTTAGACTGATTTCCTAAAGATCAATGTTTTATGCTGCAAACTCTAATTTTGTAGCACACCTTTCTGATGATTTTAAGCATGTAGGAACTTCTGAATAAATATGTATTGGACAACTCAATCCTCACAACTGGCAGTTAATAAGAACATTCTTTAAGGCCCAGGCTTTATCTTTATACCCTGTTTACATTTTTTCCCCTTTTCCAGGTTCAATGAAAAATTTAGATGTGCTACATTACGTGATGTTCATAAACTGGCAAATACCCTGACGGAGGTCACCTGCAGGAGGCAAAGTTGCATGTTCTGGGTTTGCTTTTTAATTTATTTCATTTTTAACTTATTTATCCAGTGATGGTAAAGTGCTTCTTTACCACCGCTTCATATCTACAATTTGATTGTGCTCATCAGATATTTTATGGCTGCATTCCAATAGCCAGTAATGTAATTTTGGGCCATTTTCTAATAAAAGTATTCAAAACATAATCTCCTGATTTAGTCAACAGGTGAAAAGTTCAGTAACAAGACTGTGGACAGCCTCCAGAAGAAAACTAGGTCAATCTCAACAATATATGGAAATGATTCTGTAATTAAACAATTTAATTACATTAACAGCCCCGCCTTTTGTGAGCCCTCGATTTGTTTAAATCCTGAACTAATAAATTGTCCTTGCATTTTAGATTGTCAGTGCACAAATGCCTTGGCACGTAAGTTCACACTCTGCTGAGTGTAATTTGATTCAGCAGAGGTGTGTCCGTGATTTGGCTGCGGGCCGGGAAGGCAAAATGAGCTGCGCTTCAGCAGGTGGAATGGAAGACCCCGCCCACTTTGACACCCTGAGCAGCCAGGGCATTGTACTCGGCCACAGCCTTCTCCGTTTGCAGCACCAGCACGTCAATCCCGTTCTTCTTCAGGTAGTCCACAGTGGATGCCGGAACCTTGGAACAGAAAAGTAAATCAGAAAAGCAAGTCTCAGATTCTTTTCCCCTTAAACTTTAAGACTTGTATAAAACCAGATACTGATGCCATTTGTTAAGCATGACTTAAGTAACTGCCAGTAGCCAAAATGATAATGCTCAGAGAGTTCTAAGACTGATTTAAATTTTTTTCTCTTCAATAAAGCTACTTTTACACACACACCTTCTGTACCTCCTTAGCACACTTTAAAATGCAGTCCTCTCATGCAAAAATAACTAGAACTGGAACTAAAGGAATTTAACCTAACGAGTGTGTTATTCATCCCACCAGAAAGCCAAAGACTTGCTTCTCACCAAGTAAAGCTCAGCACTTCTGATCTGAGCTTTCTGTAGCTAGTTTATCTGCTGAAATGACACCCTGGCAACATTAGTGACAAAAATGCCTAATTACTAAAGTATTTACAGCAGGCTAGAGAGCCAGTTATAACCTATTGCAAGAGGAGGGGACTAATGACATTCTGAAATTCTCCTGGTTTCAGTTGCTCCTGTAGCAGAACATAAACCTGTTTACTGCTTGACATTGGCACTAATACAGAGGAGCTCAGATGATGTTTCTTTCAGGACCTGAGGGACCCCTGACAGGAGCTCATTCACACCGATCCTCCGTTTTTTCCCTCTCAGTGAAGCATCATCGATTTAATTTTTTCCCCCCTAATCAGAGGGAGAGGGAAAACAAACAGTTCTCTTTATGCTTGTCACAGAACAAAAACCTACCTGCAAAGCCTCACTCATGCCACGACCAATCACCACAGTTTTAACACCCTTCTTGACGACTTCTTCAAGGTCAGCTGGCTGCACTCCTGGAGAATGCTAAGTGTCAGGGAAGGAAAACAATGGTCTGTGTACTGATGCATCAGCCAGGAAAGCTGTGTCTGTGTGTCCTGAACACACAACAGTGGGGTAAATTAGCAGTACCAGACCGTAACACAACCTTCTTCTCTACATACACACAGTAGATAACATTAGAAACTGAAAGAGGTATTTAATATGCAGATGAAAGATAAGAATTAATTGATTGAGGGCAAGATTATAATTCCTTATTAAACAGTCAAAACCAAAAAGATGCATTACACATTTCTAAAACATTTATATCTAACTTCTGGCATTTTATAAATACTAACAGTTAAAGAGAAATGAAAAAATTGCAACCATACCGCTGTTTGATTTCAAATTAACAAAATCACCTTTGTTGCAAGCCAAAGTTTACTCACTTTAAATACACATAGCTCCTCAGGTAATTAAAATTATTAAATAATATTCTTGTTTACTTTGCAAATCTCACCAAAAAGGACTGAAATGTATTGGGTAGCTTTATTTCAGTTAACAGTTTCCATTTCTGCACTATTCTTTGTTTTGAGAAAGGAATATTTGAAAACAAATTTCTCAAACAAAGAAGGAACTTTCACAATACATTAAGAGGTTTTAAAGAAGTACACCCATTTACTGCTATCGTGCTTTAAACATATGAATGCATAAATACACCTGTAATGTTAATGTAAAACATTATTACATTACACTAATTCTCCTGGATTCAGTTTCTGTGTGTCTCCACATGGTCAAGAGTAAGACACTGGACAACCTGTGGCTAGAATTTGGCCCCTTTTTAGTGTGCATTTTTATTTTTAAACAATGAATACTATTTGTCCCCCTTCTCTTTTATATTTAAGTAGAATTCTGAAGTTCTGAAGTTTTCTGGAGGTCTGAGATGAGTTTCTCACTTGAAGTAGGAAATGCCATGGTGGACTCGTGGAGAATGGAACAAGTAAGACTTTTCAGGCTGAAACAAACACATGAGATCCTAAAACTGCAGGTGAAAAAAGCTTTTCATGGTAGAGTGCCACTTCCAATGTGTGAATTAAACTTATTCCACAAGAAAGTCTTTAGCATGGCTGGCGTCTGAAATTTCAGTAACAGGGATGATTCACCTTTATGGTTCTCCAAGTTCCCAGAATCATAGAATACCTCAAGTTGGAACGGATCCATGAGAATCATTCACAGGACTACCTTAAACTAAACCACGACTTAAGAGCATCATCCAGATGCTCCTTGAACTCTGACAAGCTTGCTCTGTGACCACTTCCCCCAGGAGAGCCTGTTCCAGATCCCAACCACCCTCTGGGTGAAAAGCCTTTTCCTAACACCCCATCTGAACATCCCCTGGTGCAGCTTGACTGCATTTCCGTGGGTCCCACTGCCGGTTGCCAGAGAGGAGATCAGCACCTTCCCTGCGCTGCCCCACCTCCGCAAAGCGTAGACTGCGGTGAGGTCACCCCTCACCTCCTCTTCTTCAAGATGAACAAGCCAAGTGACCTCAGCTGCTCCTCCCAAGCCTTGCCCTCAAGGCCTTTCACCATCTTCATCGCCCTCCGTGGAACGCAGTCTAACAGTCTGATGTCCTCCTCATGTTGAGGTGCCCAAAACTGCACTCAGAACTTGAGATGGGGCTGCTCCAGTGCAGAGCAGAGTGGGACGAGCACTTCCCTCGGCTGTGCTGTGCTCGATGCACTCCAGGACATGTCTGGCCCTTTGGGCTGCCAGAACCAAAGGCTGTGCTCCCCTTAGTCCATTTACATTCCATATCCACACCTGGAATCCAGAAGTCACTTGAACAGGCAGAGTTTTCTCAGCCCAAATCACTCTAAGTACTTGTTTATGACAGAATAGGCCATGCTTTTCCTTTGGGGTTTGTTAAGTACACTCAAAACTTAGACAACAAGAATTGGTATGTTTTACTGCAAATTACAGTAATTAGAATTCTGGGGAAGGCTTGCTGTCACGTGAGAAGCACTCCTGAGACACTGAAGCTATGGAACAAAAGGATTTTCTTTGGTTACACGAGACACTTTGATGCTAGTAAGAAACTAGTGTTACTAAAGGAAACATGATGAAATAACTGTATCATTGTTGATTTGACAGCAGATTATCTTGCCTCTTCTGTTCTCTGGCCTGCATTTCAGCAATTCTACTTCTTTTCTTCTGCCATTAGCAGATGGCACTGAAATGCAGCCAGTCAGGGAGAGAGGCTGCCATTCATCCCCAGGGGTTAAGACCACAATAACTGTTAGTGCTTAGTTATAGAACCTTGCAGGGCCAGTTATACAATTTTCCTGATGAAAGAATGCTCCACTAGACAGCAGCATGACAGCAGAGAAGGAAAGGAAGCAATTTATTTCCAACTAGAGTGTAGGACATGACCAGCACTGCTTGTTTTCCACAGATCTAGCTACCTGCAGGAAAAACATGCTGAAAGAAAGTAGGCAAACTGCAGTCCATTGTAAAAGAAATGGGCAGAAAATGCACCTGTTGAATCCTACTGTTTCCAGTGCTGGCAAAATTGACTTTTTTACAGTTCTTCTCAACATTGGAGATGCAGTCTAGAAAAATCTTGGTTCTATTCTTAATATTTGTTTTTTGCTATTTATTTTTAAAGCAAATCACCTCACTCCTCAGCTGCAAGGATAGAGCTGACCTAAAGCAGGAGTTTTACAAGCAACTTACATAAGGCCTTACTTTAGATACATATTTTTTACTTCCTGATTAAATAAAAGGATGCCAGAAAACCTACCCCTCCAGAGAACCCAACCATTCTTTTTCTCCTCCAATTTTAATTTAGCACAGGCTTATCTTTCAAGTCTTCTAAAGACTTACGGATTTAAACATTTTACTTGTGACAAGAAGATATTCCTTGTTAGAAACTTCAAAAAGAAAGCGCGGCCTCCTAAATGTTAGTAAGTGCCTATAATTTGAAACCAAAGTTTTCCTGTGGTTGGAATAAATGTAAAAATGTGATTGAGCTGGGAAATAGTTGAGTTACCATAGCTGGGAAATAGTTTCAGTTACCATTGTTCTGTTCTGCTTCTCCAGCCATGTGCATGTAAAGCAAAAAACCAGTATTTTCAAAGAAGCAGACAGCAACTCTCACCACAAAACCCAGTCCTTTGAACAGCCAGTGAAAACTTATTTTTTTATAACCAGGCCATAAATGAAATACATTTAAAAGGTTACATACAGAGCTACCTTTCTCTCTGCAAGGTGAAGATATCTGTGCATGACAGCACCACCTTTCTCTTGGTGTTACATATTCTGCATAAACTGAACTCTGACAGGTTAAAAAATTCTGTTCCCCCAAAGATTACAGATGAAGTTGCAAACCCAAATGCTCTGCATTTCCATTGTTTCAAAATGAATCCAAGAGAGCTGCATCTTCTGAGTGGATACAGCTGCAGGTGCTGGGCCTGGTCAGTACATTGTTATTTTGTGCTTTAACTTTTGCTTTGAAAGTATGGAACTTTTTTTTTTCCTAGCCACTTATCTATCCCAGTGCAAGTCCCAGTATGGGGAGAATTATCAGGTTCCTAACACAATATATGCTACACTGCTTCTAAATCTGAAACATCAATGCTGCTCCATGTACTTTTATCCAATTCTGATTGCATTTACAGCAATAAACTTTAAAAATTACAAGGGCAAGCACTTAGTATAAGGCTACCAAGAGAAGTCACTGTGTAATTAGCCAGACTGTGAGCTTTTCACAGAGAAAACAGTGCATGAGACACTGTATCTGCATATTTTTCCTCTGAAATATGTACAAGGGACCCCAAGGAAAAGGATATAAACTAAACCACATGCAATGCTGCCTTCCAAACATGCAAGGTCAGTTACTGTCTATTTTTCTCTTACTTTTCATCATTTCTTTTCCTATCTCACTCAAGGTAACTTTTGTTTAGTCTGAAGAGAGGTTGTTACCAGCATCTTATGACGACTGCACTCTTAAGCAGATGAAGAACATTGTTTGAGGGCTCTAAGGTGTGTGAGAGTTGTCTGGTCAGGGTGGTTGTCAGAACTTATGGTAACAGTTGCTACGTCCTGTTGTGTGTAGGACATTGTGCGACTGCAGCCCTCTGACCTCCACAAAGTCACCTCCAAAACATACACTCAGTTCTTCCCGGGAAAATCTAATGGCTAGATGAAAGAAAAAGGCAGCCCGCTGAATTTCTGGCTGGAACTTTAACACTGTTCTCTGGACCATTCTCAGAGTCCTGTTTTAAATGCAGGGTAGTAAACAGCAAACTTACATTAGTTCCAGTTTCTCGCCAATCCCATGTTCGGCTTCCTCCTGGCCATACTTTGCAGTCCTTATATGTTGTAGAGCAGCCTTTCACCTTCATCTGACCCCAAGAAAGGGAAGCAATTTCAGGGGAAGACATCACAAAGTTGAACCAAAGTCTGGAAAAAGGATATTTAATACTTAACATCAGGCCAACATATGCAGCACGTTAATAAAAATGGAAAATTCTGTCCTCGCCCCAAGGAGCTAGGAAGGAAATGCTGTTATAGACTTTATCCACATGATTTTGTGACAACAGACTTGAACTGAGGATCAGCAGATTTGTTGAATTACCAGTCCTCTTGGGGATTTTGGGCAAATCATTTTACATGCTAAATTTGTTTGAGTATTGGATGTTCAACTTTTAAAACTATCAGCAGGGATCAGGTCCCAGAATATCCTCTCACATCTGGGTTTTAATCTTCTCCCTAAAATGAACAATGAGGATGGCAATAATTTCCTAAAACATCAGAAATCTGCGCTATTTCTTTGGCCACTCTATTAAAGTGGTAAATGAGGTAAAAAGAAATGCCAAACAAACCCAACAGTAAAGCCATGAACCAAACAGTGTCACTGTCAGATTGCTATAGAAAACAAGACTTTCAGGGATGTAAAGGGGTCAAGCTTTTCCCCAGCCACTGCTGACAGAGGCCAAGTCTCCCAGGACAGTTATACATCCAAATCAGAACTTGTCTGATTGTTTGACCTCCATTTTCATTGTTTCAACTTAAATCCATTATTTCTAATACTTTCTGTTGGGGACAAGTAGAACAGCTTAATCTTTGTCTTTTTCACCATTTTTTGTTTGTTTTCTTGAGGACTTCCCTCAGTATTTTTCTTTGCTTTAATTTAGATTAAATATACGCCCCTTCAGTCATGTTTTCTGAGTCTCTGCTTATTTTCTCCTTTTTTCCTTTGGCAGCCAACCACTGGTACGCATCTTCCTTTGAAGTCTGTTGCCTAGAACTTGACAGAGCCTTATCAGTGCCACTGTAGTCCAACTGTTTTTTTGGTGTGTGCTGCAGTAATGTTGGGATCTGCTTCCACGGTCACTGCTGGGCACCAGCAGGGCAGGGACTCTGCCTCACAAGGACTCTGCCTCTGTCAGCTCCCCACGGAAGCTTTCCCCTCCTCACAGTCCCTCACGGTACTGCAGTCTGATTGCTGGGGTGATTCTGGCAGTAGATGAAAAGAGAGCACTCACAGGGTGATGATACCCTGGAAATGCTTTGGACTAGCACGGCAGTCCACTGACATGTCTCCAGGGTAGAGTCACCTTTCTGCCCTTCCAAGTCATATGCTCTGAAATCCACATTTTGAAGAAAACTTCTTGTTTATCCAGTAACAAGAGGTCCACCTCAGCCTAATCCAAAAAATCTCTGTGGCACATCCTTCCAGATACACAGATTCTCATCCTTTATTTTTTAATTGTTTACATTCATCAGGAATCAAATTGTGTAAATTCATCATATGAACCCTGGTGGCACAGATTGGAGGCATTGCCCTTGCAGAGGAGAAATCTTTGGTTGACCAGGCTTCCAGTTGTCCTGGAAGCCTTCCTTCCTGTCTTGCACGTGCTACAAAAGATGCAGCACTGCCAGACAGGACATGCTCTCCTTGGATTGCCAGAAGCGGATCTCAGTATCCCACCTAAAACACTGCATGAAGGAAAAAACCTCATTACTTTGGATTCAGCACAGGACTGAGTTTGCCAGAGGTGCTTCTCACACAGGATAGTGGGGCAATTCTTTTCCTTCTTGCTCCTGTGCGAAGTTAGTGGCATGTGTGTCCTGTCAAACAGGAAGCCAGGCATGCAGCTAGAGGGGACTGAAACTTGCTTGGATTCACATATTCTAGATTCTCTCATCACACATCCGTGATGTAATAGATTCAAACAAATATTTGTAAGACTGTTTTTCCAAAAGTCTGCCTGAAGGGAGATTTTAGCTGAAGAAATAACCAGCAGTAGTCACAAAAGAATAAAATCAAAGAGTAAAGGCTGAATAAAGTACCCAGAACCTGGCTTTGAAGAATGAAAATAATTTTTGCCTGTGCTACTTTTCAGATGAAATGGTAGAATTAGACCTGGAGGTTAAACAGAGGTGAACAAACCATAAAATGACCAGGAATATCACCTTCCCCAGTCCATACAGTATCACAAGGCTGGAACTGTGCAGTCAAACAGGCACAAACTGTAAATGGGAGAGCAAGGATTCCATGTTATCTTTTCCGAACAGCACAAAAATAAGTAAATAGCAGAAATGACACAACAAAAATTACAAGGCTCAAATAAAAATTTGTCATCTACAACTGTTTCCCATAATACTGCCAGAGTTTATCAGTAAGGTCAGTCCACTTGAATAAATAAGAATATCTTAGACTAAGAATGAACTCATTGACTGAAACTTTGGGCATCCTTTGATGTACGGTGTGGCCCAATCACTGAGGAGTAGGAAAACAGTTCTCGAACAAATTCTTCTTATAATTATTCACTGTGAGAATGTAAAGTATCAAAATACACAGTAACACTTAAGATTAAAAGAGACCTTGAATTAAATGACTTGTAGGTACAACCTAAAATAGCAGATTCTGTAAACTGCAGTAGTCCAAACACAAGGAGACAGGAGCAGAAATGGCTCAAGACTAAAAGCAAAGTCATGAGAGTTTAAAAACATCAGAAATAAAGGAAGCAGAACTTAAAAGGAGGCAAAATGCAAGTTTATGCCAGGAGACTATCCTGAAAGAGAGAAACGAAGCGGTGGCTAAGGATGGCAGAAGACAAAGTAGCTGAGAAGGAAGTGGAAGAAAAGTTGAGACTGAATTGCAGTTGGGCAAGCTGGTGGATTTTAAGATTGCCAGCACACCTTCCTTCTGTGGAGGTAACCAGCAACAAATGCAATAAAAGAGGTGAACGAGAGCAGTGCACCAGATAATGTTTCATTGAGACACTGCAGAAGAACGTTTCGTAAAAGCCAAGGGGTAACCTGAGACCGAAAAGGACAAAAGTGAAAGAGTAAATCGGTGAAGTTTTGGGCAGAACAAGCTCCTGTAAGGTATCAGAAGACAACGCGGTTCTCCAGCGCTGCCTGGGACCAGGGTCAGGAGGCGGGCGACTTCCCATTCCAGGGGATACAGCAGCCAGAGGAAGGTCAGGATTAAAAACTGACATCAGCGAGGCAAATAGAAAGGACGGGAGAAGTTTAGATCAACTGTGTAGGGAGGGGGAAGGTGTCAAGTTCACGAAGGAGGAAAACACACTTCGGGAATTTGGCAATTCCATTTCGTTGGGGAGCCTTGTGAGGGCAGTTAACCGGGAGGTCACGGGGGTCTGGTAATAAGAGAAGAGGGGGAACAGCACTTTGTGAATACAGGGAAGAGAAGCAAAGAGACAAGGACAGAAAACCCTGAGAAGCACCGCGGGGGGGGTGGAGGGAAGGAGTAGGGAAGGGAAG
Source organism: Mystacornis crossleyi (assembly GCA_013400655.1). NCBI lineage: Eukaryota > Metazoa > Chordata > Aves > Passeriformes > Timaliidae > Mystacornis > Mystacornis crossleyi. The sequence goes on from VYZQ01001406.1 coordinate 59,316, forward strand.
GTGCTGTTCAGGACCCCCCGAAACATGGCCCGGCGTGACGGGGCACAAGGACCGGGACTGCCACCGGCCCCGGCCGCGCCCTCCCGCCCGCTCCCCTCACGCCGAGGGGCTGTCACGCGCCCGCACTCACCGCCCCGCACGCGCGACCCCACGGCCCCGCCACGCTCCGCCTCCGCCAGGCCCCGCGGGGAGCGGGCGGGGCCTCCTCTCTGCCACACTCTCATTGGCCAGCGCTCCCTGCCGGCCCCGCCCTTCGCCCGTTTCTATTGGTCAG
>VYZQ01001406.1:59746-81727 GCA_013400655.1 Mystacornis crossleyi
CCCCCCCCCCCCCCCCCCCCCCGCCGTTTTCGTGGGTTCGATCCCGAGCTCTGTGCGGGTGGGACTCCTTGCAGAAAGGAGGCATAAGCCGAAATAACTATTTTCGTTCAGCTTGGCGCTGGTAGCCGGTCTCTCCTTCACCTCCTCCCTTTCCCACAGCTTGGGGGGCGCTTCACAGCCTCTCCCTCCCCCCCCCAGTATCTCTCTCCGTTTTTACCTCTCCCCCGAAACAAGAAGGGGACACACACACATAATGTATACAAACACACGGGAATGTCCTCCCCCCCTCCTTTCCTCTCGGTGTATGTGGGATGAGGAATGGGGGTCACGGAGAAGCCCTGAGCCCCCCCACGGCTGCTGTTGTGGGCCGTCTCCTCCCCACAAACACAGACAGCTATTGTGTGCCACCTCCATCCCTCTCTTCCCCCCCCTCCTCCTCCCCCATCCCCTCTTCCAGTCGCGGGGGGACAAGCTGTGGCTGCTCGCTGCTGCTCCCCCGCCGCCACCTGAGACGTGCGAGGTGGAGGGATAGGTTATGCACTCCGCTGTTTGCTTTCGAGCTGCTCGCCCTCTTCTCCTCCCTCTCCAGTAGCAGGTTTGGTTGCCAGACTCTCTAATCCCAGCTGCCCGCGATGGATGCGGGAGGGCCCGGGCCAAGAGAGTAGCCTGGGGAAGGAGGGCTGTGTGGAGGCGGCCGCAGGAATACAGAGGGGAGGGAGCTTGTTGCTCTTGATCTCTTGTCTCTGTTATTCGTTTGGTTGTTGCCTCTGCACTCTTGCCACATAGGGAGCCCGTGCAGCTCACGGCGCATGCTCGGCAAGGCCCCTTGGAAACTTCCTGCTGCTGGAGAAGCCCGGCTCAGGGCTGCTGTTGGTCCGACAGCCCCTGCTTTTTCCCCAAAACGCGCTCGCTCTCGCCTCCTTCCCCGCCAAGCCCACCCTGTCTGGGGCGGGGAAGGGGGCAGTGTGTGATTAAATCGGCGTGTAGTTGTTTCCTCATATAAAGGAAGTTGCATTTTGCTAAGCGCAGGTGTCCTGTCTGTGAATTCACAACAGCCACTGCTGAAATAGAATGAAATAAGATTAATGTGTTTTCTCCTCATGTTGTCTGTCTATATTAAAGAGACAGCTTTCTTCAAACAGGGTTAGCTTTGTGGAAAATATATATTTAGATTTAATTCCCCACCACTCCTGTACCTCTTACGTTATATAAAGGACTCATTAGAAAAAACATTGTTTTGTTAAACTGTTGCAAAACGTACTAATAAAAACGACCAGCACATTTAAAAGTTTGAATTTTTAGTGAAAACAGTCATTTTAAACTGATGTCTGCAAAGAAAACTAATGCTCTTACTGTGTGGCACAAAGTGAGTGAATATGTAAGAGTAATTTAGTTGTGTGAACTACAGAATAAATAAAACTGAAAGGATGAGATAGTGGCCTGTGTTTTAAAAATATGTATTTTATTAAAATGCAAACACCGTAATTCCTGATGACTTTTAATTGCATGATGGGGGTTGTCAACAGGGCAGTGTTTACTGCATGACTCTTTTCTAAAAAGATTTGAAATTACCTGTCTTATGGAGTTAGCTTTTTGGGTTGATTTGATAGTTGTCAAATTTTTAAACTTTCCTTTGTATTGCCCTTCCCGTTTGGCAGGGGACAGGTTATTCCCCCTGCTTTAGGACAGCCCACCCAAATGGGAGCAGATGCAGCCTCTGAAATGTAATGTATGAAGTACTGGGGTTGTTTGCTTGTGCCTGGTGTAGCTGATGTTATTGTAGAGATAATTCTCATCTCTAAGAAAGAAAGTGTGGAGGTGTGAAAAACAAACTTGGATAGTTCTTGATGCTTTGTGTGATAATTGGTGGATATCCTGGATGTATTTTCCTTTGATAAAACCAACTCATTGGGCTTGGTACGTTATAACCTGGTATATTTTACACTTGGGGGAAAATGGCTGCAGTGACTAGATTTCTCTACATGATTTTTACTTCAAGTAGTCTTCAAGGTGGTGTTTTTAAGGGTACAAGTCATAAAGCTACTAAACACTGATGGAAAACTGAAGGGGTTCTTTTATTTCTGAACGTCTGTTATTTACAACTGTATGTTGTTTTCCTTGGAATGCAAAAGGGATTTTGATTTCAGTTTGTAATGTTCAGTTAGTTTCACTTTTGATACTAGTATTGCTTGACAGTGGATTTACAGTGACATAACAAAATCTAAGGAAATAGCTACAGAACCTCAAAGTGTCACGATTTTTCTCCTGCATCTTTTAGAAACTGGAGCAAGTTTTAAATCTCAACTGCCACATAACACCTATTTGTAACTCCTCTTCATACTGATTTTGCGATCAAGGGACGGAATCAGTAGTTTGATGTTTTTCTTATTTATCTTTAAAACTGTTTTGATGGTCAGCAGTTTTAAAACATTTTTTAGTGGTTTTTTTTGTTTGTGGGTTTTTTTTAAAATATGGCCTATACTGTCTTGTCTGAAGAGTTACTCTTGGGAGATGCCAGCAGAAGTTACTTCCTTTGTATTAGGAGCCCCAAGGAGAACAAGGAGCTTAAGTTTGGATGTTGTTCAGTAGTTGTGTAACAGTCATATTTTCTTTCCTGTTAATAATTAGAACAAAGTACTTGCTCATTATTAAGGAAGCAAGGTATAACCTTTCTGTGCTGGAAGGGATGCTGAGCAGATGCTGACAGCTAGGAAGCTCTCATTTATTTCACAGAGGGTTTTTAGATTTTTGTTACTGCAAAGACTGCACTTGAACTTTGCTGTATTACCTCTCCTTAACTGAGAATTTCAAGACAAATAGTAAGGACAGTAGTGCTCAGGTGTGAATGGTTTTCAGTAGTAGTCTGACTAATTGAGATATCAAATTAACCTGTATTAGTAGCATGTTAGATGCTTTAACCAACTGTACACAGGTTGGGATTTAGTGGGTAATGTAAAACATACTTGATTGGGAAAATAAGAATGTGTGGTGTTGATTTCACTCGTAGCTATTGAATAGTGGGATAAACTGATAGATCTGGAAATAGTCTGCTACTTACAACAGCTCTGTGGTAAAATAGCTTGGTTTTTTTGGCTGGTGGCTCATTTAAAAGTTGCAGCCATTCAAAAAAAGTAATGAGACCTATAGTTATCTGGTGACTATTTCATTGTATGAAGAATAATTATCATGCCTCTATGGATGCTTATTCTTGCTTTAAGTACAATGTTGTGACTTGGGTTGCAATTTTGACAATCTTGAATGTCTTAAGAAGGACTAAAGTTGAGTGTCTGTCAAGATGGTGACAGTGTTAACTCACAAAATTTGCTAGTTGATATGGCTCAGAAAGTAAATTGTTTCTTACAGGGTTTATTAAAAAGCAGTTGCTGTGGTTTAACCCCAGTTGGCAACTCAGCCCCTCACTCGCTCTCCCGTGGTGGGATGGGGGAGAGAATCAGAGGATAAAAGTGAGCAAACCAGTGGGCTGAGAAGGAGACAGTTTATTAGGGAAAGCAACATGAGGAAATAATGCACCACTTCCCATGGGCAGGCAGGTGTTCAGCCATCTCCAGGGCAGCAGGGCTCCATCACATGTAGCAGTGATTTGGGAAGACAAATGCCATCATTCATTCCCACTGTTCTAGTCTTCCTTCCGATTAGCCCCAGCTTTACATGCTGAGCATGACACTGTGTGATCTGGAGATCCCTTGGGTTATTTGGGGTCAGCTGTCCTGCCTGTGTCCCCTCCCAACTCCTTGTGCACCTCCAGCCCCCTCGCTGGTGGGTTCGGTGAGGAGCAGTGAAGGCCTTGGCTCTGTGTGAGCACTGCTCAGCAGTAACAAAAGAAACGTGGTATTCACAGGCACAGGTTACCCAGAGAAGCTGTGGCTGTGCCATTCCCTGGAGGTGTTCGAGGCCAGGCTCAGGATGGATAGGGCTCTGAGCAGGCTGGTCTAGTGGGAGGTGTCCCTACTGATGACAGGGGGTTGGAATGAGATGATCCTTAAGGTCCCTTCCAACCCAAACCATTCTAGGATGACCAACACTGTTTTGAGTACAAATCCAAAACAAAGCCCCATACCAGGTACTGTGGAGAATATTAACTTGATGCTCTCCAAGTCCACCACAGGAACCCAATATATGATTTTAACTGGAACTTCTGGTGGCTGAGAGCTGTCATTACTACCATATTACTGTACTTTCAGATGCAAAGCATAGGTAATGATACAGATCATCCTGCAGTGTGCTGAGGTACTGCATCTCCTTTGCCTCTGCTTGCTTCCAAAGGCAAAACTGCAAACTGGAACAAATTATCACAGGAAAGCGATACTTGTTCTCCTTGTTTAATAAACATATGCTGTGGTGGCTTTTTTGTTTGCTTGGGATTTTTTTGTTTGTTTTTTGTTTTTGTTTTTGTTTGGTTTTTTGAGGGTTATGACTTGCAGTAGAAGTTGCAAGTTTAACTAGTAAAAAATGTGGCAGAGGGGAGCAAGAACTATGTTTGTATTTAGGGCTGTGTTTAAGGAACCATGCTATCAAGTCACCACCTCCTTTGTGTCAGTAAATAGCTGGAGAATCGGTATAAATGTTAATTAAGCACTTGGTCTCTTGTGAATGAAAATATTAGTAGAATGTTAGCTTGCACAACAGAGATCTAATTTTACACATGACTACGCAAAACATTCGCTGGTTTGCCAGGTTCCCTGGTGTGTGAATGGGAGAACCTCTCCCGGAGGTGAATGGCGTCTTCCAAAGTGTGCTAGGCTGCATTAGCTCATCGATTTTTGCAGGCTTTTCTTAGCAGTGTGGCGTTTGATTTGTTCTTCATTGAAATGATCACAAGTACACATGCTTTGTGTGTTCTTTCAGCAAAATTGCATAAAAATCTTGTTGGTGAAAATCATCCTAAAGGTGGTCTTGAAAACAGCAAGTGTGTTTTGTGTGGATTTTCAATCTGAAGCACTCTCCTGTACTCTCACTGCAGCTCAAACTTCTTTATCACCTTTGACTCTTGACAGTCACCCTAACAGACTGACATAGCCTGAAGATTGTTGCTTAATTACAGCATCAATGTGTTATATTTGTTTGGAGTGTGGTAATAAAAACACTCTGCATGTGTTGACTGGGGTTTAAATGATTTAAACAAAGACATGATGAGGTGCAAATGCCTGGTAAGAGGTTCAGTTTTCCGAATCTTTTCTCCCCTTTTCTGTCTTTGTAATGAGTGCTTAGGTTAATGGCAGGCAGCTTACAGAAAATCTGTACAAACCATTTATAGTTTATTTAATTTTATTTTTGGTAGAGAATACTTGTTATTACGTTGTAGAACTGAAAAAAAAATGTTTGGAGCTATCATGCTTCAAAACAGTAAGTTATATTTTGTAAGATGCTGTATTTTTCCTGAATCTTGTAGACACCTAACACCTTTTTTCAAATTAATTTGGATTTTGAAATAATTTGTTTTCAGTAGGTTATGTTTGTGGGTTTTTTAATTGTCATTCCTATAACTCTGGAAAGCAATACGACATTAATCTCAAGGGTTCTTGTGGACTTAAACGGCTGTTGTATATGTGTATGGGAGAAAGATACCTGAAACTTTGTAGCTGTTTACTGTAACAAGAAAAGGCAACTGTATCTAATGACAAGGAGCTTGACAAACTTTGTAGCTGAAGATTAGCTGTGTTCCCAGTGGAGAGGGTAGTGAAATGGCGTTCTGTTAATGTGATTGATTTTCTTGTATTTAATATTTGATATCAAGCATGTTTGTGTACTACTGATCAGAAGTTACAGGGTTGGGTGTGACTCTTAGGTAAAGTTGTGATACGTTGCAGTAACTTGTAATATCCACAGTAGGTTGGTTAGTATTAAAAGTAGGTGATAAATGTGGTATGGAAGTACTGTCAAACATTGCTTCCCTTTAAATTTAATAATTGATATTGTCCATGAGATTTATTGTCTGATTTCAATGTGGAAAGATTAATTTGTGTGGTGTCCTCTTACGTAAATGGCTGGGTTCTGACTTTTAATGTTGGTAGTGTCTGTAGTGCTGGGTATGTGTAGTTTATTTTCACGTTATACGTTGCTGCATCTTCTTCATTAACATATGAAGTGTGTGGCTATATCGATATTAGAAGCTTTCTTCTGCCCTAAAGCTGTATCAGCTTGTTGGAGGTAACGCTTTTCATCTGCATCTGCAGGTTCATCTGCTCTGAGTGTTCCTGTCTTTTCACACCCTTTCCTTTGTGAATAAGAAATTTTAACTGCTGTTCTGAATCAGTCAAATAGTTATCACCTTAATGCAGGCTGACCTGACTGTGTATTTGTGGAATGTAAGTACATAATGGTGCCTACCTGCTGTATCTAGGGACTGAACCAAAACATTTATGTCAAAGCCATTAATCCACCACCTGTTAGTAAAATGCTGCATTTTTAACTTGGCAACTAACTACTGGAGAATAAAAGCATAGCTGGGAAACTTTAGAACTTGGTGTATTTCTTCTGTGCTTGTTTCATTTTTTACTGTGATGGAGGTTCTACGCTCACATTTCTAGACACCAAATTAACTCATTTGTTGAAGGTAGACTCCATTGGCTTGGAGCTGATATCCTCAAACAGCATAACTGGGTTAAATCTGGAGAAAGTAACTAGCAGGGAATCATTCCTGTGCTGACTACATGGCAAATAAGTCTCTAATGCAGAAAAAACTCGTCTGGTCTACACTTCAGGCACTGTAGATTAATCTGATGTTAAGGTCAATGTGCCACATCTACATGTGCTTTTCAGTTATTCACTTAAGAAGTGAGGTTTACATTGGGAATAATTGTCTCATAACTATTCCTATTTTGTTAGTTTTCCCATGGGGAGACTTCACACCTTTATGTGCGATGAGCTGGCATGTCAGCTCATCCCAGTCTGCTTTCATATTTATGCTGTTAATGCAAGTTTTAGGTAGACTCCATCTCATCCAGTGTAGAAGACAGGAAAACACCATGCTTTTGGTGAGAGAAGCAGTTCCATCTCTTTCCAGTAACACTGCCCATCTGAAAGAGATGGCAGAATGCCTTATGGAGTGGAAAAAAGGAACTTGGGGCACTGCTCTCCAGGCACAGATGAGCTACAGAACATCTGAGGCCCCCTTACAAAGCTCAGCCTTCTTAGGGGTTAGGCAGTTTCTGTTGGACCACGTGCCTCCATCAAGGAAGAGCAGTATGCTTTCAGTAGGTGGCTTTATTGAATTTCAGCACAGTTTGGATGATACAGAACTGGAGGAAAAGCTTCTGATATTACTTCCAAGTCAGAGTCGTAAGGCTTATTTCAGGACAAGTGTGTAAGATCAGGAATGTTGGTTGAAATTCGTGTGGTTGGTGTGAGATGGTGTTCAGTGAGAGAAGCTCCATGGCAGTGCTGTACTGTGGTACATTTGTATTGGAGAACTTTATAAACATCGAAGTGAGTTGTGTGTGACACCATTATCACATGTAAGATGGAAGTTACGTTTTATCCAGCAATCCATCAGCAATTTACCTTGCCCTTGGTCAGCTTCAGATGTCTGCAGAAGCTGTAAGAGTTTCTCAGAGTATTCTCCTTGCACCCATCTTTGTAGCTTAGGATCTTCCTGAGTTTTCAACACCTACCATGAACTTCTTTTCTCTTGTTTGGAATTACTTCAAGCTGTATTGTCTAGTGTAAGAACAGTTAGCTGATAGACATGTACAATTATTAGTGCCCACTGCTTGGTACATACACTTCTCAGCTCATCCCAAAGCTAGCATTTCGTTTACAGAATCACAGAATAGGTCAGATTGGAAGGGAAAACAGTGGGTCATCTGGTCCAACTTCTGTGCTCAATCAGGGTCATCCTAGAGCACACAGCACAGGATTGCATCCAGACAGTTTTTGAAAATCTCCAGTGCAAGACTCCACAACCTCTCTGGGCANCCCCTTCCTCCAAGTAATTGATGGATGTTACACCATACTGGGCTCAGTATAGAACCTTGGGGGACCCTGCTAGTGACAGGTCTCCAAGGAGACTTTGTGCTGCTGATAATGACCCTTTGGGATCTGCTGTTCCACCTCACTGTCTACTCATCCAGTCCACACTTCCTGAGTTTGTCTGTGAGAATGTTGTGAGAGACAATGTCAAAATCCTTGCTAAAGTCAAGGTTCACAGCATCCACTGCTCTTCCCTCATCCATCCAGGTAGTTGTTTCGTTGTAGAACCCTATTGGGTTGGTCAAGCATGATTTAGTGAGTCTATGCTGACTACTCCTGATCACAGTAACAGAAAGAATCCCTTTGTGTGGGGTGAAGCAGAGGACAGGAGCTACGGAACTGTCAAGAAGGGGCGGATGATGGGAAGATGACGAATAGATAACCCGATAAAGAATGCTGTGGCTGTGTGCTCACTGCTGCCTCAAAGCCAGTTGTCTTGCAGTTCTTTGGAAGTGCCCATTTTAACATCAAGGTCTCTCTCCGGACCACACAATGCTTCTTGGTACAGCTGTGTTCCTCCATGTTTATGACTGCTGGGAGTAGACGGAGGTATTCAGGACTTCGTGTTATCTGCCATAGTTGAGACAAGTGTCCTCTGGTATCCTCCCAGAACCATCTCTGTTGTGCTCCTCTGGGAGGAAAAGCAGGTGTGTGGCTGGTGAGAGAGCTGAACTTGCATTCCAGGAGTACCTCCCGATGCAGGCAGTGTGCACTGGGAATGCAGTGTGCACTGCAGGGGTCACCCATCCCACGGTGGGGGAACTGCCAGGCTGCCTGTGTGGGCTGCAGCGCTGTGGAGCACCCTCCCAGTGTGCTGCAGGCTCTTCATTGCTCTCTACTTGAGCGCTGATGATGGGGCAGAGCAGTGCAACAGTGTTTGATGGCTGGCTGTTGATGTGTCGTGAGTTCAGTAAAATGTTTAAACCATTGAGAAATAATAACACTGGTAAAAGGTGTGTATATTTTTTTATTTGCTCCAGTTTTGCAGTAAGGGCATAGTGTTCCAGTTGTGGAATAGCAAGGTCTGTGGCTGTTCATAACACTACGCTGATCTTTCCACCCTATTTCATTATCCTTTTTCTTCTCCCATTTTTTCTCCAAATCAATGAGCTTTCCTTTGCTTCAACTCATCTATAAACCTTGACAAACATTTTAGCATTAACAGGTATTTCTTAGTAGCCCCTAGCATTTGTCAGTCTCTCATATATTCTCCAAGTGCCAAACAAAGCTCTTGCAGCAGAGAATTTCTCAGAACTACTGTAGAAATTCTGACCATGTTGATGTCTAGTGGTCTGGGGAAAACAATTTCTGTAAGTGAGAGGAGGCCTAGTTTTCAAGATTCCTGTGTTTCAGCAGCTCTGTTTTAGTATTCAGGTTCTTTCCATTATGATAATTTAGGTCTTTTAGCACTTTGGAGAAAAATGCTACTTATACCCTTAAACTCATAGGCTTGGTTGGTATTTGAAGAATTGGTAGCGAGCAAATTGTACTTTACCTACCCTAACCTTGAAAATCCTCTTTTCCAGGAAAATGGTGCTTATCAGCATGAAGCTCTGCCAGTTTTTTTGGTTGTCTAGGACTATACCATTTTTCTATCTTAATAGTTGTCCTGAACTAGTAGTATGCTGAATAAAGCTGGTTGTTTAAGTTCGTGTGTGAGTAAACACTTTATTTCCTACTCTACTCAGTGTCCCTCTGGTACCGCCCTGGCTATTCTCCAACTCATCTACAGCTATCTAGGAGCACCAGTGCCAGGGCATGTTTATTGCCTTTTACTATTAATGACTACCAGGATTATAAAGGTTCCCTCCTGAGAACGAACTGCGATGGTTCACAAAAGCTGTATTAATTAGTGAATGATAAATTGTAGAAATTTTAGTGTGATCCCAGAGCCTGCAGTGTGGTGTTCTTGTAGTTATCAACAATATATTGCAATAAAGCATCTGAGGTGGAGGGCTGTGTGGTGAGGTGCAACAACGACAAAAAAAACACTTAACCCCCCTCCCAGTACTGCCTGGAGGTGGTAGTTGAAAGGGAAACCAGTTTAAGCTGGCATAAAGTCGCCATGTGAATGCCCTACTTTGCAAAAGATACTTCCATTAAGTGGCAAAATTATCCCTTGAAATGCATGTTTAAGCTTAGACAAAATCTGCAGCAGACAGCATTAGCTGACCTCCTAAATAACATGTTAACAGTTTGTATGAAGGTTAAGAAAGTTTAGCATCAGGTAAGAAAAATTGATATGGCAACAAGGGAGCTTTTGGAAGACCTAACCTTTATTTATAAAGGGAGACTAGAAGGAGTAGTAATAAGTCAAGGAATAAACCCACTACGTCCTAGATGATGGAGCATGTTCTCCATCTCTGGAGATGTCTCTGAATGTGGGTTGGACAAATGGGAGTAGGATGGTGAAGATAAGCGTAAGGGCTAAGTGTTGGTTTGTATGCAGAGTAGAAATTGTTTGAAAGGTGGAATTCTAACCCTGCCGAAGTCTAGGCAGAGACTATATTCATAGCTAGCAGTAGAAAGAAGGAAGCTAAAAAGTCCAAGGTGAATTTGCAGAGGATGTGGAAAGAGAAGTGTCTTGTGAAAAAAGAAGAAAAATCTAGGAAACATGAATAGCTAAATTGTCAGCCACAATGCAATGATTAAAATAAGTATGTTGCTGAGAACTTAAATGACCTCTTTCCATACGGTTTAATTATTAGGCTAATTTGTGATATCTTGCTTTTATTGCCTTTCTGGCAATAAAGATGAAATATGGTAAAACTGACATATTAGGAAATGATGTGGAACATGGCTCATAATGTAGAAGCATGCTGAGTTGCCTGGATTAGGTATTAGCTCGGCTTTAAAAGTTTATAAGTACAGATGGTAAAACAAAATACAGGTGTTTATTTGAGTAAAGAAATGGAAACCAGAGTGATTAGCATCTCTCGAACACTTTACCAAAGATTTAGAAAGTCAAAAGCAAGGAGCTTTTACCTCTAGTTCTGATAAACTTCATGAAATTGTAATTTCAGAGTTCTAGTAGTTGTAGTAGTTACTCTCCAGAGAGAAATAATCTGTTTTCTTTTGAAAGCATGGATAATTCTTGTGAAGCAAAGATAGATGGCTCATGTTTGACATATGCTTGCATGTAGATGCAGTCTTTTTAAGGAGGTCACCGATTAAAGTGGTTGACTCGGCGTTCCGGAGCAACCTTATGTGGCATGACCCAGATAGTAACTCTCATGCCCAACCCTTTCTTTGACGTTATTCTTTGTGGCAGGAGGAATCAGGTGAGGCATGGAGAATGTTTTTAGCCTTTGCAGTCTAAGCCCAGCATGTTAATGCAAACTGATGTTGCCAGTGGTCTGTGCTTCTGCTGTTGATTTTAAGTGAGGACTTGCTGAGGAGGGGCTTTGCTTTCTGTTCAGCCCTGACAGCCCTGCCTGGCAGAGGGCTGGAGGAACATGAGGGGGTGCATCACTCAAGCCGAGTCAACCACTGAGCGTGACTCAGCGTCCAGGGTGGTCATCAGTTCAGATGGAAAGCACCATCATAAACCTTAAACTGAGTAAATAATAGGAATTTGGTTAGAAAAACATTATTTTTTATTGGTCACTGTAGTGTAAATAAAGTAGAATTCCTAATTTCTTTAAAAATTTTTTTTTATAGCATGGACTCTTAATCTCATTTGCCAAGAAACCAGAAGGACATGAGTTTTTTTTTAAAAAAGATCAAGGTGTAAGATGGCTAATTCAGCCCTAGGGGAAACACTGCTGTGGATAAAATAATATTGCCAATGGGCAACAAAACTGCAAATGAAGGAGAGTTGTAAGTAGGTATTATAAAGGAAAATTTTTATAACAAATACATCACAGAATATTTAAAATTAGCTGTTAACTCAACAAAATACTCCAGGTAGTATTGTGATAAGCCAGGAAAGCATGCCTATTAACATGGACATGGGGTTTTAAAATTAGCAAAATACCAGATAGCATGAGGAATGGGCTGAGAATCATACTAAAACTGATGGGGTATGTTATTTTGAGTAGGTGTATCTACCTCTTGTTTGTTGTTTGCTTGTTTGCCTCTACCTTGATTTTAGTGCTCAGCAGTGGCAGCTCCACCTTGAAAGATAATGCAGAAAGTAGAGAAAGGAGGACTGCATGGGAGCTTATACTATTAAGAGGACATTTTTAAAAGTATTCAAAGCAAGGCTCCTAGAGTTTTTAATTTCTTTTATATAGTAAAACCAGAAAAATGGTGCATTGAATAAAACTCAAAAGTAGTTGAGATTTAGATTTCTTTCACGTGTTCTGTAATTGCAGCTGGTTGCTGCAAATTATTACTGAGGCCAGAGCTCAAAAATATTTAGAAACTGATGAATGTTGAGTTGTAGTGAAAATATTTGAAAATAAAACTAAGAACACAAAGTTTCTTGCTTTTATGTTAAGCCAGGCTCTATGTAAAAAGGTGATTTAAAGCTGACCTAGGGGTAGGTAATTTTGTTACATGGGCTGTGGGTTTTCTTTACCCATGTTCTGAAACAGCAGCTGGTGGTCAGTGTCACATGGAGTGATACGCACCGTGGCTCATAATTTTCTTTTCAGAGTGACATGCATAAACACTTTTTCTACTGCCCAGGTGTGTTCACCCTCCTTTCTGTCTGTTTTGTTTTATGTGGGAAGTGAAGGATTGCAGAAGTCTTCTGTTTTCAGGTACTGTTGTGTGTTTGGGTTACTTTGTGGCACTTTCCCTCTGTCTGCAGCCCAAGCCGCCGGGTTCTTCCGAGATCCTGATCGTGTATCTGCCTGTGGTTGTGTGGGTTGGAGGGTTCGTGTCTCAGACACGAGGACTGAGTGATGGCAGGCAGCGTGGAAATGGCAGCTAGAAATTCAGGGTCTCTTCCTGCTGATACCCTTGTCTTACTTTCTAGCTCAGGTTAAAAGTTGTGTAAGAAGTGGCTGACGGCAGCTGAGCCCGAGTTACTGCGAGGCAGCAGGAGAGGCAGCAGCGCTGCCGGTCTGGCCGAGGGGTCTGGGGCTTTGAGGCTGCCTGGACAGGCAGGAGATAATGTCGACCCTGAAGGTAACAGTCTTGGCTCCCCTGGGAAGCGGCAACAGCCCCACAGTTACAACCTTTTCTTGCAATTAAAAGTATTATGTTAACAGGGGTAGAGACTTTAATAGTGTTGACAGGTCAAAACATGAGTTTGCTCACAGAAATCCATACTTAAGAGTTGGGCATTTCAAGGATTGAAACTTCTGTGAATCTTCACTGTGTACATGATTTGGTTACCAGCTCTCAAGAGGACATAAGTGGTTTGCTTTTTATTTAAGTCTAAAGCAGTCTTCATTGTAGATCTCGACTTAAGGAAGTTGGTGAAAAACCACATTGTGTTTTTATGTACTACTAGCACTTTGTCAGACAACTGTCTTGGACAATTCTGCTTCTTTAATTTCTATTTTCACGTGATTCCTGGGTTTCTTAAGACGTAATGGACAAAAAGTTGCTACTAGCTCTGAAATTATTTAAAAGAATCCTCATATTCTGTGCTAATTGGGTTAAAGTTGTAGAATTCTTTGTTTGGGATCATGAATTCATCTGGAGAATGACTTTCATCCAGCCGTGTGACTCTACCTTTAACAGAAATTTTTGTCAGCTGCTGGAAACGTTGCTCTGTTGTGATTGTTTTGCTCAAGTCTCTGTGATATGATGCGTCTCATTCTGGATATCTGATATTTTTATAAACTATTTTAAAATTTCACTTGCACTCCTGATAGATTAATGAACTGATATTACCTTAGAGCAGAACAAACATGCAATTACTTATTTCCAGCTGACAGGGAAGCGTGTTCTGCATTGCAGAATGACTTGTATTGGCTTCATCTTCAAAGTTTGCTTATCCTGATCTTTAAAAAAACTTCATGTTCACATAATGCTGCTGCTTGTCAAATACCAAATGCTTACTGAATAGTACTCAATTGTTTCTGCACAAGTTCATCACTGCTGGATGTTTTGAAAGTATAAAATGTGTGTCTTTGCACTGTGGTTTTATTCTTGTACTTCTTTAGAGTCTAGTAAATAAAAAATATTATTAAAAGTATTATAGTTTGCAAGAGTAGGTTTTCAAATAAAGGTCTCTGCAATATTTGACAGTTACAGAGAAACTACAAATATTTACCTGTTGCTATGGTTCAGTAAAATTGATAAATGAAATTACCAATGAAATTGTTGGTAAATGAAAGATAAAATGGTGAATCCCAGAGTATAAATGAGTTTTATTTGAAATGCAGGTTGGATCACCAGTGACTAGAGAAAAAACATACTATTTTTAAAATTAAATCTTAAAAAGGACAGAAATGTCTTTGTAGTAGATCTCATGTGATGCATGGAAAAGGATAAATAATTGGGATTCTTTGGTGTTATGGGTTTTGGGGATTTTTTGTTGTTGGTTAGTTTTTTCTGTCTGAAGAGAAGACTGAGGAATTATAACCTTGGTAATGACACTTGCTTTAGAAAAGTGGTTTTTATTCAACATGAGTTTTTTAATATTGCCTTTTAATTCAAGTGAGAGATGTGGGAAAAAGTGATTTTGTAGTATAATCAACATTCTCCCTCTGTAATGCTGTTAATATTAATGCTTGGGCAGTACCTGAGAAATATGGCAAAACTGACATCAGAAGGGTGTTTCTAGTAAAAGAACAAAGTAAGGGATTAAAATGCGTTTACTTTTTTTCTTGTAACAGAGTGAAAAAGGAGTTTCATTCAACTTACCCTCTAACAGAAAGGATTAAAAGAAGCTTGTTGTGTCCATTACGTGAATAAAGCTAAATAAAGCTGACAGCTTCTTAACTACTGATGTATACAACTCTATGCTCATGTGTGCTAAACACTTCACTTTACTGCACTGAGGATGCTTTAGTTTAACATAGCAGGCTAGAAGCTTTCATCTGAAGTTAAACGCTGCAGTGCTTAGACATTTAATTTTGTCTGCTGGAAGTGTTTGTGCACAGATAAACTGTAGGAGCTAACGTCAGATCTGCAGTGGTAATTCTGTGTCTAATGGGGAGCGTAAGAGCTTAGGGAAGGGTTTAAGAATGAGATGTGTGTACCCCCAGTAACTGGCAACACTCCTGTATCTTTAAGACCATCTCCCACTGAAAGAGGTGGTTTTCACTGGAAAAAGTTGCCAGACACTCTACAACAGAATTAATCTCACTGAATGTATTTAGCAGAGCTCAGATATTTTACTTCAGGATGAGCTGACTATTTCTGAAAGTGTGTTTCTCTCTGTGGGCTGTAAATGGATTATATGGAAGTAGCTCAGGTGTCAATATCTACATTTGCTTAGATGACTCCTATTGCTATGCTGCTGCCCATTCCTATTTTTTAACGGCAAAATATCTAAAAAATTCCAGGAGTTTGGTGTAGGAATGAAAGCTCAGGCTCCTTTTCACGGGAATTAGACTCAATGCTTCCTTTCCTTCTTTCTTTGGTCCCTTGAATTTTGCGTTTCTTTTCTGGCTGCTTGCTTTCTGTCTGGCCACCCTCCTAGGAGAGTGAGTCATAATTTTGATCCTTCTGAGGGGGAACAAAGACAACACTGAATTAAATTTTACCACTTGAGTGGCTATGCAGCTACTTAGTATTAGATCAAAAGGTGAGCACTGTGGACATTGCCATCTCAACTTTCGCTCACATCCTTTCTGCAAGTGTGAGCTTCCATGATAGTAGTGGCCAGCAAGTGCCTCAGTCCAGACAGAAATCTGGATGGGAATCCTCCTTTTGTTACCGATATTTTTGCAGAGGGATTATGCTTCCGAATATGTGCCTCTTTAGCATTTCTTATTGCACAGTTGGCTCAACCCAGCCGATCAACCTGCTTGTTCTTTTTGTTATGGCTCTTAACTCCACTTGTGCTTTCTGTAGGACACTTCTGTGCCTAGCACAAGCAGAATGGGCAAGTATATTCTGCAGCGTGCTCCAAAGTCTGGCTCCCAGTGCCTGAACGGGCCATGTTGATGCCACGCACTGCAGCTCATCTCTGCCTGCTTCTTAGAGTGGAAAAAAATCCAGCTACTGAAATTTCTCTGAAGTGAACTTATCCCAGTGTATCCAAAAGCCATGGAGATGCATACTTACACTGAGGAGCTGTGAAGCGCTCCAGAGTCCACTACTAAAGTGTAATCCTTACAATTACTTCTCACCTTTGTCATACCTACACTTTGAGAATTGTAATTACACAGTTCAGGGCTAAGGAAGGAAAAGAGGAGGATTTACTGTTCATGGTCTAAAAGTCTTGGTTGTATTGGAGACTGAGATGCATCAGCAAGCAAGAGAATCCTGGAGTAATTTTAGTTTCCTGTTTGTATCAGCTAGAATGAAAGATACCTGTGCTGCCGTCTCTTTGCTTTTATAGGGTGTGGTCCCAGCAGCTTCAGTCAGGGTTTGCATATGCCCAAATGAAGGATCAGCAAGTCAAGTGATTTTAGATGGTAGAAATGTACAGTGTTATCACTGCACGCGAGTTAACTTCCAACAGTGGCAATCAGTGACAATTTCAGACGTTTTCAGTACCTGTTTTTAAGTGCTATCTGCTTGTTTGGGTATTGCTGCCACAGCTTGATTTTTCTTACTTGCTCTTCACGTGTCCTCAGTTTGTGAACTGGAGCCCCTTTTTTATTCAATACATTTTTTGAGTCAGTAAACTGGGCTGTCATTTGCTGTCTTTCCTGGGCTATTTCCAGCTTCTGAAATAGATTCTGTGCTATTTTTTCCTGCATTGTTTCCAAAGTAATTTTTTTTTCCACCTCTTGTTCTTTTTCATTGCCCAGTACAGCCTGTTTTTCTTGCTAAGTTTTATGCTTTATTCTAACATCAGTGTTGCTTTCCTTAATCTTTCTGCTGTTGCTTATAATATATTAGCTTAAAAAGTCCCCAACATTCCTAGGCACTTAATAGCCAGAGAATGAAATAGGGGGCTTGTGAAAGATTAAGCCATCTTCTATCTGCTAAAGGGCTGCTGAAGAACAGCTCTCCGGGGATTTTGTTTACTTTGGTATGATCTTTAATTCCAGCTTCAAGAGTTATGCTGATGACAATGAAAGTGATTTTTTTAATCTCAGTTTCCTATACAATGAGAAGGTGACTGATGGTAATGTGAGCATTAGAAAGCAAAGTATAATCAGATTGAACTGTAGACGAGGGAAGACTGTAGAATAAAAGACATGGGAGGAAAGGGTGCTCAAGGTGATGCTGTGGGTTTAGGAAAGAGTATTTGGGAAGCTGCTCATGGGGGAGGAACCCAGGGGTGTTGATTGACAGCCACTGAACATGAGCCAGCTGTGTGCCCAGGTGGCCAAGGAGGCCAGTGGTATCCTGGCCTGGATCAGCAATGGTGTGGCCAGCGGGACCCAGGCAATGATTGTCCCGCTGTACTGGGCACTGGTGAGGCCACACGTCAAATCCTGTGCTCAGTTTTGGGCCCCTTGGTACAAGAAAGGCATTGAGGAGCTGGAGCGTGTCCAGAGAAGGGCAGCGGAGGTGATGAAGGGTCTGGAGCACAGGTCTGGTTAGGAGGAGCTGAGGGAGCTGGGATTATTTATTCCGGGGAAAAAGAGGCTCGGAGGACTTTATCACTCTACAGCCACCTGAATGGAGGTGGTAGCCAGGTGGAGGTTGGTCTCTTCTCCTAAGTAACAAGCAATAAGGCAAGAATTAATGGCCTCAAGTTGTGCTGAGGAGGTTTAGTTTGGATACTAGGAAAATGTCTTCATGGAAGGGTTGTCAAGCACTGGAACAGGCTGCCCAGGGAAGTGGTGGAGTCACCATTCATGGACATATTTAAAAGACTCGTAGATGTGGCACTTGGGGACATGGTTTAGTGGTGGACTTGGCAGTGCTGGGACTTGGTAGTGCCGGGTTGGACTAATGCAGTGAAGTCAGGATGCAACTCTGCTAGCAAGGTCTGTTATGCTGGTGATGCAATTTACTAAAAGAACTGGGGGTAGAAAAGGCATTTTGGTCCCAGTTCAAAGCACTTTACATGTTGGTCACGATTCATTGCCAAGTGGCAGTGAAAGAGGTGGTGTGCTGGGTTCCTCGCATGAGAATGTGTAGGAGGGAGTTTACCAGCAGGATAAAAATCTTACCTTTGCTGGCTAACGTTGGAGTGACCTGTGCTCTGAATAGTCCAGGTAAGAGGAGAGTCTTCTAATAGGTATTTGTACAGATAAGAGAGATAAATGTACTCAGATATTTGTGTGAAAATGATCTAGCTGTTGAGCATCCAGATTTCAAAGTGCTTTCCTAGGATAACAATGTCATTTAAATGTGAGCGTGGTTTGTTTGTTTGTAATGCCTGCCAACAATCTTTCTAGGAACAGGATATAAAACTGCTACTTGGTGACTTGTTCGTTCTGTTTTGATCTGCGGTTTAATTACAACATGTTTAATTGCTCTTTTCATTCACTCAGGAGGCAGAGCATTTTCATTTTTTCCCCTTTCCTGTGTGTAATTTTTTTTTTTGTAGGCACACAATTTGGTAGGATAATACTCATCAAGTGACTCAGAAAGTAAGATATTTGTCCTTTCAAACAGGAATGACTGTTCTTTTTCTCATGAGATCACGTGATTCCAATTTATTATTTTTATGCCAAGCTTGCTGCATGAAGATGGGGCTCCTTATTGCCACAATTTTTTATCAGAGGTTTACTGAAATTTCTTGCCTGGTTCAAACTGGGGGGTTTTGTCATTCCATTTATTTGTCATGCCAAGTTCATACCAAGGCTGCCATTTTTCTCTATGATCTATAAACTTCTATGAATAACTAAAAGGATCTCACATTTCCTGTATACTGAGTTGAGATAGAAACAAGTTAGATAGTTCTTCAAGAACAATATTTATGTTACAAGCCAGGGCTGGTACCAAAGGGGAGATACTATTCCCTTTCTTTTCCTCACTGTTTGCTAGTTGTTTACATGAAACAGATGAGGGACTTCTCTTTGATGGAAACTAATCTAGAAGACAAGATGTTTGCTGCCTCAGACTGCTTATGGGACTTCAGACTTAACACAGAAACGAAGGAGAATATTAAAGATGCTGGAAATGTGGTTACAGGTCTATTGGGGACTCTTGTGCCTTTCATAAGGGATGCGGCTGACTGGCTTTAAGCAAATTTATGCCTAAAGACCTGTCTGTAAAGGGAATTAACTGCATGGCCAATGTGTGATGGACTACGTGGTAAATTATAGAATGGTTTGGGTTGGAAGGGACCCTGAAGATCATTCCAACCACCCTGCTGTGGGCTGGGACACCTTCCACTGGACCAGGCTGCTTCAAGCCCCATCCAACCTAGCCTTGAACACTTGCAGGGGTGAGGCATCCACAGCTGCTCTGTGCAGCCTGTTCCACGGTGGCCGTGTACTGACTCTTTTCTGATGTCTGAGGAGGTGCTCTTGCCTTTGCCTGTGCCTCCAGGACAGCTCCCTCGGGCACTGACAGCAGAGCTGTTTGAACAGGGTGGAAACCATCTCGTATTTGCCATTAAACTCTGTGCAGGGTGCCGGTAGCTGCGAGCTGCCTTTCCGTAGCAGGAGGAAGGGGAGGTGGGAGATCATTAACGATCTCATCGGTCTCGGCCGTCCTCTTGCTCAGTGTGGTGTTATTTGACAGTGCAGTCATAGCGTGCAGAGGTAATTTTGGTCGAGGCAGAAAGATGAAAAAGAACGTACGGTTAATGGAAATATTTGCCATGTATGTCTTATGAGTCATTTTATTTCCTCCACTTGCCAAAACAAGTTAGCAGGGAAAATGGTTTACTAGTGTAACTGGGAAGACCTGTTTGTGCTCATGAAGCATGAAAACTGCCAGCAGCCTTTGCATCCCACAGTTTTAGTTTTTTGTTCCCTTCAGCCCAGGTCCCCCCAGCACTAAGAGTTCAGTGTTCTCTTCCCGGGTCCCTGAAGGAGGACAGGGGCAGAGAGACTTTGCAGTCCACATCAGTAACAGGTGCTCTGTGTACATCATGGTTCTAATCCTGCTCTCTGTGTCCAACACACCAGATCTGCTCTGATACCAACGTTTTTTATTTATAATAATTTTCAAAATAACAGATACCCCCATTCTCCCTCTGGACTCAGGACTTCGTCATGTTTTCTGTTTTCATCTGCTATTTCACGTGTTTTTTTAGGCGAGTTGTAAGCATTTTCATTTTGGCAGGGAAAGTAAATAGGGTGAAATGAGGTTATGGTTACATGAGAAGTTGTCTTTAATCTGTGGTTGTGTAGGTGTTTAAAAGTGACAGCTTTTCTAGCCAGATGATGGGGTTTTCACGTTTGTGTATTTTCTCTTCCATTTGAATTATTCTGTTGTTCCTGAATTTATTAGATGTGTGACTGATGTATAGGATGCTCCCTGAAATGCTGGAGTAGACAGAATAGTGTTCAAAGGATATTGTATGAGGCCCAGATGACAGCCTGCCCTCCAGGGAAGTGTAGGACTTAACAAATGGGCTGAACTCCACCAGAAACCTTATAATTGTATATAGTGACTCATTCTTCCTGACTTATGACTTCTTCCTATAAAAAGTATGTATTTTTGAATATCTACCAGAATGAATGCACCATGCTTTAATTATAGCCAATTCTTTGAACCAGTTCTTCTTTTACAGTAGTGCTGTACTACTGTATTCTATGTATACTATTAAATTCTCTTAGCCTTGTGCAGTCGTGTTTTCTCTGCTGCTTAAGTATATTCTGTGAAGGTTTTAGAGAACTCCTGTATTACTTTCCAGAGAGATCAAAGTTTCATAAAAGTTTGAGAATATAATTCAGATTTAGAGGGTTTTTTAATATGTTCCATCACACTTTTTTGACCAGAACCTTACACACAGTGGCAATAATGCAAGAAGGATGCTATGTATTGTTTCTTCCCTTATGTGAAATTTTTACAAATGCAGAACATTCTTATACAAGTTCCTGAAATGAGTGCTGCAGGTCCCATGTGAATGCAGATGAAATTTTGCAAAGGACATGGTAGTCTACTGTTGCTATTTGCTGAAACCAGCCAGAAACACAACCCAAAATAATTATGTTATGTTCATAATTATTAGTATGTTACATGTAGGATAGAACAGTGTTGTAAAAATGATTCTTACTGATGTCTCAATTCAGTGAACTCCTGTCAGGAATTCTCTCTGTAGTCTGAACAAAAGTCAGTTAATTTAAAGTTATGCAGGTTCAATGCATTTCTGAGAGGATTGAAATGTTAATTGTGTTTACTAGTGCACTTCTTACCAGGTAAGTGCTCTGGGAAAGGAGAGATTTGCCAGCACTCTTCATCCTTTCTCTCCCTTAGCTGATGTTTTTGGACATCAGCTTTTGGACAAAAGTCAGGTGTACATCCTGATCCCTGTATTATTTACAGCTACTTTGGATTTAATACAGAGTTTGTTTCTCAGTCCTGTAGGCTTCTGCTTCTGTGGTTGTTCGGGCACCTGGCTGGTCAGGCTGCACTTCACACACTCTCTAGAGAGCAAACTAGACATCTGTTTTCTTCTCCAAACCTCCTGCCTCCTTCATTACACCAGGCGGATACTGTGTGATTCCTGTAGGCGAAGAGCCAGCCTAAAAATCCGGTCATTAATATTGAGCAATACATGAAAAGCATCTTGAAAGGGTAGTAAACAGAGAATGGATATGAAGTGTTTTGTGAAGTTTGTAAAAGTAATTGCATTGCTACATCATGAAGGTCCTAGAGATACAATAGCTGAAATGCTGAAACTGAGAAAAGTGAGGTTTCTGTAGGTACTAACACAACTCACAGGAAGTGCTGACCCAAAGGTATGCATATTACTCCAATTTTTAAAATTTTTCATGTTCTCCATCTTAAGCTACACCAGGGGCAGTTTAGGCTGGACATTAGGAAGAATTTCTTTACAAAAAGGGTGACTGGGCACTGGTATAGGCTGCCCAGGGAGCTGGTGGAGTCACCGTCCCTGGA
>VYZQ01001407.1:0-12031 GCA_013400655.1 Mystacornis crossleyi
AGAGAGAAGAGTGTGTGGTTTTGAGCAGTTCAAAGGTTTAAATGAGGACTGTGTGCTACTTTCAGTGATGCAGCGTTGGAAGAATACTCTGCATGTGGCCGGGCACATGGAGAATGTGGACAGGTGCTTGTTTAGAACATCCAGTAAGTGGACAATGGCAGCTGCTCTTAGGAGCTCTGGGTCAGGTCTGCTGGTGGATGAGAGTGAAAAGGCTGCAGAAGTCTTGAAAAAGGAGACAAGGGCATCTGATACGATCAAGGAGAGTTTGCTGCTGGGATGATACAGTCAAGGGTAGTGACTAAGAAAAGGATCTAGTCATCAGCTTTTAAAATAGATGTTGTGCTAAAAATGTGATGCCAGAGAAGAACAAGCAGTAATACTGTTTTATTTAGTAGGAGCACTTTTTCTTTTTTTTTTTTTTTCAAAGATCAGTATTAACTTTTAAATTGGATGATGAAAAATATAGCTATTTCTATCACTTAGAAAATTAGGCATTTTATAACCATGTATTTTGTTTCTTGGAAGGAGGCTGTAAGAGGAAAAACAGTGAGAAAATAATTTAATGGGATTTATGTACAGAAAATGTTTATGAAATTTTGTAATGGTATCTATTACTTTTTGAATTGGAGAGAAAGAAATCTTAACATGTAGTAGGTAACATTAAAATTTGTTCTGTGACTCAAAATGACAGTGTTGTTTTTAAAAGACTTTAAAGTTCATTTGGCAGCTCAGTACTTTTGTGTTTAGCACTTGTTCAGTCACACCAAGCAACAAAAAACCTCGGGTTTTACCTTGGACCAAATAAATTATTTCATTAGATGGACAGCTAAACAAATGAGAAACACTTGGGAGTTAAATCTGAATTTTACTTTTTCTAAATTAATACCTTATCCTTCATGTTATTGTAGTGTTCTAAATACTTTCAAAGCGAAAACAAAACTAATTTCTTTTCACATTATTGCTCTTTCTTTGCAGTTTTAGCAGCTTCAGCATTAAGATTATATTATTTCGGGACTAATTGTAAGGTTCATTTGTTCTCTTTTATTTTGAAGGTGAGGTCTGCTTCCCTTTGCTAGCACTGGAGCTGTGATGGTGTTCAGCATTCAGAAGATTCAACCCTTATTGTTCTTCCCATTGTGGGAAATTGAATGGGAAAATTGAATTTCTCAATTCAAAATTGCAGGGAATCTGCTGTCCTTGTTAGAAAGCTCATAAGAGATCATTGGAAGCAGAAGATAAATGTGCCTAGTTAGGAAAACAAATTAAATCGAGCCTCTTCTCAGTGTTTCGCTGTTTGGTTGAAGGCTAACGTCAATATGAGCACTTAACTAGCACTTCTAATTACTTAGTCAGCTCCATTACTTGTGGCAGAAATCTGAGGTAGCGGCTTTTTGTTATCCACAGCACCTGTGGCTGACACTGTTTGCTGACCCCGCCGCAGTCCGACTGGGTAAAAGGCCGCAGCTTTCTGAGCAGAGGCAGCAGCTGGGCTTGCCGGGAGCTCGGGAGAGGTCAATGATTAGCAGGCCCGTTTGTCCAGGGAGCTGGGCTCAGGGGCCGGCCGGACAAGTGGTGATTGCTTCAGGGAGCAGGGTGGTGAGAGGGGCTGACTGGTGTGGGGATGGCCGTCAGCAGCCACGCCACTGCTGTGGCTGTGACTCTGAGGGGAACTTCAGGCCTAGGCCTGAGCTTTGTACTAGAGCGCTGTAGCCAGAAACCTCAGTTTTTGCTGTGAGGCTGAAATGTGTCTGCAATTCATTGGCTCTTTTTCTGATTAAGTTTGGTTTTATTTTATTAATAGACTTGGATCGTCTGTCTGATAAACAAACATGAGTCATCTGAAGTTGTTCACAGCTACACTGAGGAGGCATGGCTTTAAACTTCTGGAAAAGCAGGATATAGCCAGAAGGGCGTTTTTACATGGCCAACGGTATGTTTCATCAGGAACTTCAGAGCCATTCCTGAATGGGACTAATTCCAATTACGTGGAGGAAATGTACTATGCATGGCTTGAAAACCCTAAAAGCGTACATAAGGTAAGTCTAAAATTTGACTGTAATACTGGGTTAAGAGTGGAATAGGTTTCTTTTACTTTTTAACTTGCTTTTTTAATAAAAAGTTCAAGGAAAGGTCTGGTGTGAAATGAAAAACGTGAAATTAATTTCCCACCTATTGATTGCTGTCAGATGTGATATTGCAACTATAAAAGCACAGAGGAGGCACAGGCATGGTGAGCAGAGCGGAAAGAAGGAGAAGTCCAGACCAGAAATAGAAAGCTGCTCTGAAACTTTATTCCTCCGCGAAAATGCTGGTCAAGCAGTCAGTTAAGTAATTAGTTACATCCAGAAGAAGACCCAAGAATAAAATATATTTAATTTTTTGGTTTATAATAAGGCTGTGTCGGAGAATGTGTTATATTTAAATAATACGTGTCGATGTTGGTACTTCTAAACTGTCTGAAGATGATGAATGTTCAGTTCCCTTTAGATTAAAGTGTGGAAGTTGTAACCTTAAAACTGAATCTGAAATTGTCAGAAAATTCTTCTTAAGTGTCTTGAAAAATATTTTGTTTTGTGTCTCTCCTTCTCTCTCCAGGCAATATACATTTGTTTGCTTTTCTAAAAACTCTATTACCCAAATCCTTTCTTGTGGACAAAATACACAGGCTTATTTTTTAACAAGCTTTCTGCTGACAAGGAGGGCTCTGTTATGGTGATACATGTATAGTAACTTAAGAAGTTGATGAGAAGTCTGATCAATTCTAAGACAGACGAGTCATTTTCTACGAAGTAATGTGAATTGTGTCCAAAATGTTTACCAAATTGGTTGTCTGTTCCCTTATTCTCGAGGCACGTATATCAAAGTGTCACTTAGAAGTTGTTGTTCTAAGTCTGATAATCTGTCTAGAGTGTGAGGAAGTGACGTGTGCTGAGGGGAGAAACAAAAAGGGAAACCAAAAAGGGTGGTTTTGTAGCTGGGGTTTTTTTTTTTTTGGATGTTGTGTACGAACTTCGTCTTGTTGAAAGTTGACATATGCAGTGACAGCTCTGAAGACTGACTATCGTTCACATAGCAAATAGATCCTAGGTCTTTTATGTCACACCTGAACTTGGGCTGGAGAAACCTTCTCCAGGAGTGGCTCTTTCTCATCTGACTTTGCGCCCTCGTCCTGTAGCTGCCAGCTGGGCTCCATCAGGGTGGGGTGGGGTGGGGTAGCACATTGTGTGGGTGCACTGAACTAATTTCTTCAAAGCCCTCATGATGTGTCAAGGCTGGAGATCGATATCAACCCTTTTCTACTGGGGACGCTGAAGGCATGAACTCATGCATAAGGAGTGTGTGTAGTGACATCAAGGTGACATCTTGTCTTTTATTGTATTTACATTACATTGGCTTCTGGCGAACTTCTTTCCTTTTAGATGAATGAAATTCCTGGCTCAGCCCCTTCTCAGTGAAGTGCATTTTGCTGCTGTGAAGCCCTGCAAGCATCTCTGCGGGTGGGAAGCTTCCCTCGGTGCGGGCGCGGGAGTGCAGAGCCGGCCCCAGCCGGGAGCGGGGCGGCAGCGCTGGAGGGCGGGCCCCGCCGCTGCCCGGAGCTGGCCAGGGTGCTGAACCACGGCGGCTGGGAAGTGCAGACGTGGGCGTTATGGATTGGTGCTCGGGGTAGGCGGCAATGCTAAAAGTCCTGCTGAAAAGCCATCCAATTCATCTGGCAATTCAGGCGCAGTCTGATCCTGTACCCCAATGGGGTGATGCAGGCTGTGGGTTGAACAGCAACCAATAAATCAGCACAAGTGAGTTGACAGAGGAATGTGGGGTGCGGCCTAGGGAGTGGATCCCAGGTGATTCAAGATGCATTTTTGTCGTGGTTTAACCCCATCTGGCAACACGCAGCCACTTGTGCTCTCTCACTCTCCCACATGTGCGAATGGTGGAAAGAATCAGAAGGGTAGAAGTGAAAAAACCTGTGGATGGAGATAAAGGTAGTTTAATAGGGAAAGCAAAAGCTGCATGAATGAGCAAAGCAGAACAAGGAATTCATGCACCAATTCCCATGGGCAGGCAGGTGTTCAGCCATCCCCAGGACAGCAGGGCTCCATCGCACGTAATGATGACTTGGGAAGACAAACTGTGTCACTCTGAATTTCCCCCCCTTCCTTCTTCTTTCCCCATGCTGAGTGTGATGTGGTCTGGAATATCCCTTTGGTCAGTTGGGGTCAGCTGTCCTGGCTCTGTCTCTCCCAATTCCCTGTGCACCACCGGCCTCCTTACTGGTGAGGTGAGAAAGGCCTTGACACGGTGTAAGCGCTGCTTAGCAATAACAAAAATGTCTCCATATTGCCAACCCCATTTCCAAATCCAAACCAGCTGCTGTGCAGTAAATTAACTACCCCAGCCAAACCCAGCACGATTAGAAAATTGGGTGAATTCTTTTCTAGGTTAACTGTGTTTAATAAACTTGTGACAGTAACAAACTGAAGTAAATTCACTGTGTCCCTGATTTATGAGGCTTAAAAGAATATGATGGATGAAAATAATGGATTACAGCTATTCTTGCCTAAATTATTTTTATAATTATTATTTTTTTCACAGCCTACAAAGAAAAGGTGGGGGGGAGAGAAGAATGCCAATTAATTTTACTTTGTTTCATCAACAAAATTAATTTTTGGTTTCTTGAAAACCATCTCATTTCATTGGCTGAAAGCTGCAAATACCTTCCCAAGATTTTTGTTGGCAGAAATCGTTCAGTTTGAGCTTTCATAAAACAAGTTTAAAATGTTAAGCATTGAAATCACCGTGTTTCCTTAAAAATACAGAAAAATTTATGGTGTGATTTTTATGACTGTGGAGTTGTGCATTTGTCATTCTGGTATGGAAAGGAGTGGCAGTGTTGGAAAATAATGTCAAGAGACACCACATGGTGTTGATTATGGTATTGTTAATAATTTGGTTCTCTGCAGGCCACTCATATTTTGTTGTTTTATTCAGTATGTCCAGTATGGTTTAGAGAACCAGTTTGTGCATTTAGACACTGCATTCTCTTTCCTCATTTTCCTTTTTATATCTTATTTCTCCTCATGTTTCTTCTTCTTAGATAGCCCCTTTTCAGAGGGGTTGTACCTCCTCATTGATTAGATGGAAAAGCTTGATTTTTCCTGGGCTTTAAAACCATACTCTATTCACTTGTACTTAGAAACTCCAATTAATCAGGGCTCCTGAACTGATTTCCCTCTCAGAAGATTTGACTGGACACGTCTTCCCATGTATGCTTATTTACAACTATTTGAAATATGGCTGTTGCATTCCAGTGAGCATATTCAGTGTTTCTAAGAACTTCTCCTTTCTGTGTATATCATGGTTGTGTATCAAGGAATATACACGTGTGTGTGTCTGTGTGTGTATACATATAAAAGAGCTTTTATTCTTTGTACAAATCCATTTCTAATGATTTCCTGCTGTTCCTTGTCCCTTGAATTTCCTAGCATCAGAGTAGCCAAAACAACAATCAGAGTAAAATGACGGAGTCTCTGAAAAAGGCATCATTATTTCTCTTTGAAGCTTGGTGTCAGGGCCATAGATCATAAGAGAGAAGCTTGACAAGGCTCAGTTATTACTATCACAAGATTAATTACAAAACTGCATGGTTGGCTATGGAGTACATAATGCCTGCCATGTTATGCTGTGTGCAGCCGCTCTGCCGTGAGTGTGTAATCACCTCCTTGGTTTACGGACTAGGAAAAAGTGTGGGGGTTTGTTTTGCTTTGACTTCATTTTCTTCATTTTCTTTTTAAAATGATATAGTGGTGCTCAGTGTATATCTTCTAAGGCTTTACTGTCCTCAGTGAAATTGATGAATATTTTGATGGCACTAAGAAAAAAACCTTCAAAACATCAAGATAAAGCATATGTTACTTGTTATTCTAATTGCAGCAGTGATTATTATGTGACAGTAAAATGTTGCCACTGAATCACTTGAATTCTGTTATATTACTTGAGAAAATAATGGCTAACTGCAATAGAGAATTGCTGACCGAAGGGAAAAAAAAAGTATAATCTATCACTATAGTAATTTTTTCTGGTGAACATATTTTTTTTAATACACCTCCTCTACCATTTTCTTGAAGAACTTTACTAATTTAGTTGAGAAGCTGCAGGTTTGCTGTGAGACCAAGCTGGTCTTCTGTCTGTTCAGTCATGTGGCAAATGCTGTTGGCAAAGACTGACATTGATACACAGAACCTGAAGACTATAATCTGGTATCAATCTTGAAAGACACTATAGAAATTTGTAAAGGCTTTGATGGATGTGTATCTAGTAAAAACTAATTTTCTGTAGCCAAATGATGTATTTTCCCTCCCCTCTGATTAAATGTCAAGCCTGTCCAACAAATCAATAAGTTCAAAAATGTGATAGGAAAAAATAGTGTGGGTCCATTCTGTCTCAGCTGGCTGCATCTTCAGATGGAAACATTTTCTTTATATTTGTGAGTTTGCATGAAGAAAGAGCCCTATACTGATTCTCCTTAAACAGATCACTTGTTGGTCAAGTCTATGTGGATTTTGTTGACAACTCTCAGCAGAGCACTTGTCTAAAAACACATTCATTTATTTGTGGGACTGTGCTATGGTAACTTTTACATTTAAATGACAAAGTTTTACTCAGCAAAAGAATAGTTATATTGTATGTGTATCATGGCATTGGAAAAAGTAAGGAAGAAATCTTAACATAAACAAAGCAAATTCTTTATTAAAATTTCAAGTGTTAGAGATGTCATGGATCCAAATGTGTGTTTCGAATTTCCTAATTTAATGTTTAATGAAAATTAATAACTCTGTATTGCCCAAATAATTTCTCCAGTCTAAGTAACTTTAGTAGTTAAAAAGGGGATTATGATTGTTTTTCACTGCTTGTGGTCTGCAGACACTCAGGCTGGGTGCTGTGCAGGCATGGAGTAACAATGCTGTTCTTAACACAGAGCAAGGTGTATAGAGAGAATCCCAGCTGAAATAAAGTCACACTAATAGGCTCTTGTAGACCACTTACAGGATGTAAATTCAGACTTCTAATCTCCATGTGGCTGCCAAGATGTCAAGGTAAGAAGAAGATAGGAAATGGCCATAAATAAGAGAAGGGAGGAGGAATGAATTCTTCATCAGTGTGTCTGGAACTGGCCACCACACATGATCTGTCTGCCTTAATTTGTCAGGGCATATAAAAGTCAGGCTATGTTTAGATAAGCCTGTGTAAGAGCAGGGTGATAAATTAAGTTTACTGTATTTGTATTGATGCAGTTTTGTATGAATAAAGACATGAGGGGTGCATTAAAGCAGTGTTTCTTGGGTGGTGGCATCATGCTAATGATGAGGTTCCCACCCACAGGTTCAATGAATCCCCCCCACTTCCACAACTTGAACTTGGAAGGTTGGGTGATTAGCTCCTTTATGCTTCCCCTGTCATGGTGTTTCTGAACACCTTGAAGCTTTCAGAAATTTCAGTATGAAGACATTTTGTTAATGAAAATAGGATTTTGTAAATATTCTTCTGTCATACCATGTTTGTATTACGTTATTTTGATTCTTTGTGGGTTCTGTAATGCATGTATTAAGTTGTCTTCTTAAAAGAGCTGCTTTGGACTACTTCTTCCTCTTTTCTGGCACTTGGTTCTTTGAAATGTAATTGAAATCTGCACTCGCAGCCTTGCAGAAGTTTATCTCTTGCAGCTCTTCTATTCCAGTCACAAAAATATGAAAGTTTTAAAATAGCTTCCGTTTTGTTTTCTGAAGTTAGCCAACTGAGAGAAGTGTTTTACACAGACTTCCTTCTTTGTTGAGTCTAAGTGTCTCAGATGTTTTATCCCATTCTGCTGCTCTCTGTTAGCATTCATATATCTGAAACCATTGTAAGCTGGCAGAGTGAACACCTCATCAGAATGGAAACAGTTCAGGAAAACAAGATTTGGGCATTTGTGAGTGAAGTAGCTTGTGTAAAAGCACAGAAGGAAATAAAAAGATCTTTTGTTTGTTATGATCCAGTTTCTGAGATAAGTACTTTTCTAAAATTTGGACTTGCATCTGAAACCAGGCCCATCATTTTTTTCACAGTAATTTAAGATGGTGAGGGAAGGATCTTAGAACCAAAGTCTCACTCAAAAACCCCTTTAATTGCTTTTAAAGTTTCTTCAAGAAAAGCTCTTAAGGACTGATTCTGATTTAGTGTAATCAGTGAGCATCTTGAAGTACCATAAATTCTATAAGTATCATTAAAGGAGTGGATTCATTTAGGTTATTAAGGTTCTTTGTTTTATAGGTTTGATAGCTCTTTACCAGCAGCATAATATCGTACCCATTCTTGGCTGCCTGAATAAACAGCACAGTTAAAAAGAGCTGTGTGAATGGATAATGTATGAAGATGCTTTACAGTCCTGTGTGCTGGGGAGCTTTCTGCTGAGCAAGCTTGGTGTAAGAAATGAGAAGTGTTCTGTGTAAATAAAACCCACAGTTGCTACCAAGATTGAGACATATCACTGCTCTTTTTTTTTTTTTGTTGCTGTCTATTAGTGGTGTTTAACACTGTAATGCAGTGAGGTTCCATTTGCAGCTTGAAAGAGCTGCTTTGGTTTAGACTTTCATTTGAGGTAATAAATATTTCTCTTTCTTCTCTGTACACGTGTCCAGTCCTGGGATGTGTTTTTCCGAAGTGCTAACGCTGGCCGAGCACATGATCCCCATCTTCCAGCTCAGCTGGAAAGAAAGGCATCATTTCTGCAGAGCCACGGCCTGGCCCCGACACCGGGGAAAGCTGAAAAGGTTGTGGAAGACCACCTTGCTGTGCAGTCGTTGATAAGAGCATACCAAGTAAGTGTACTCTGGGCTGGGTGTGAGAAGGCCTCTCCCTTGCAAACAACCTTCTTCCTTTTTATGTTCTCCTTTGTTTCTGGTCTTAACTATTGTCTTGCTTCTAATACAAAATGCCTTGAACTAGACAGCTTTTTCTTTCCAGCTCAGTGTCTAAACATGGAAGTGTTGCATTCAGACTAGGGTGATTGCCTGGTTTAGCAAATTGATAATTCAGATTATCCACAGACCTGATGTTGGTCATCTGACTTAGCCTGGAAGGACTTTATGGAGGTAGTGGTTTGTGAAAGTCTGCCTTCACCTCTGGGAGTGTTTGTATTGCAGTTCTAAATGTTACTGTCTTTCTTTAAGAAAGGATGAAATGTACTTACCTTCTCAGACATCTAAGGTGAATTTTGAGATTCCTGATTTGAGTGGGATTATAGGTAAAAAGAGAGAGGAGAAATGATGAATTAACCAGAAACTGAAATTTGGGGGGCTGGCAGTACTGAGTTTGCGTTAGCTTTGATGGGTTTCTTTTAGAGAGCTGTTCATCAAAATTGACTTTGTTTCACACTCTGATTTTTAACCGTTTTATTAAATTAAAAAATTAAGTCTAATTTCATTGTTTTTCCTCTAAAAGAAGAAGTAATTTGGAAATAGGTCTGTGGGTTTTGTTAGATGTTTTCCAAATGAAAAACAAGTTTTAATATTTTTGTTTAGACTTGTAACTTCTAGACTTTAGTATCTTAATTTCAATAAAAGGCTTAAAAATGCTGTAAACCCCCACCCCCCCCAAAATAACCAACCTGTAAAACTAGATCTGTGTTTAACAAAATAAACAAACACTTGTTTAACAAAACAAGTATTTTTTAAATGAGTAACTTCCCAAGAAGTTTCCTCCAGTTTGATTTGAGCAGATCTGTTCCTCCCTGCCTTAAGTATTTTAAATCCTGTTTGGTGTCATGAGAGGAACAGAAGAGGAACTTCTTACAAGACCTTTTTTTGTACACATCTCATAGTCACCACTGAGTTGGAGGGCTGTTGTAAAAGAGTAGAAATGTCTGTGAATATAAAGAATATGTAAAATTTGCTTAGAAATAGATATGTAGAAAATAACCACTTTTGCAGTAAAAGTTTGGTGAAGTATTAGAGAAAATTGGAGAATGTTAGGCTGCTTTGACACAATTTACTTGAAAATAGCTCAGGGATTGCCATTTTGCTCCCTGTATTTGTCAAGTGATGGAACAGAAATGTCTGTATAAATGGCAGGCACCCATATGTCTGCAACAAATAGTCACAGAGGATTGCCTAAGGCAACTGTCTGCTTTTTAGAAGGTATTTAGTACACTCTAAATTCAGTGTTGAAGGGCTATGATAATTTGTGACCTTCCTTTGCCTGATAATGAAATGAAATGGAGAAGGATACAGAGTTTTCATTTCTCAAACCTGTCAGTGTTTTATGGTTTTTGTGGTAAACTGCTTTGTGGTCTGTTGAGCTGGACTTCTGAGAAGGCAGTTAATCTATTGCTTGTTCTAACGGAGAGCACTGGGCACGCTGAAAGAAGGATTTTCAGTGAGATCTTAACAAAAGCGGGGCCAGAGAAATCAAGGTCTGGTTCCTGGCAGTCTGTACTTGCATTTGGTCAAAGTTATGGCAATTGATGAAAATTTTCTGTGTACACATTTTCACAAGGTTGATCTCTGACTTTTGCAGATGTTACTGTTTTCTGTATTCAGTGAAAATAGTAGAAGTTATTAAAAAGTAGCTTGATATTGATGAAAATACTGTCCTTTAGTGGAAGACCAAACTGCTCCTGAAGTAATATGGCACAACATTGACTGATCTGCCGTTCTGGGTTTTGGCATTCTTGCCAATCTTCTTCCTCTTCCTATCAATAGTGAAGAGCAGATGTAACTTAGGGAGGTGAATTCTTTCCTGTTGACTACGTTTGAGACAGAAATGTTTGCTTTGTACCACTCAGATAAACTTAGTGCGGCAGTATACAGTCAGATGGCACAGGTGTTGCTGTGGGCATCATTTGGCCTGTCAGTGTTTCATTACTGGTGATTCATGAGATGCAAAGAATCACAGAAATCAGGCTGAGTTTACAGGCTGGTAGTTGGAAAAAAGATGCCATATTTCTGGTTTCTTATGACTGGAAACCATTTTGTTATAAACTCTCCTGCAAGTATACGATAATTGAACAGTGTTTTTACAGCTCCCTTCTTCATGAACCACACTCTCATCATATTCTATTACTGTGTGATGCACTTCACTGTTAATATTGCACTTTATAATTTTGGGTTTTTTTCAGGGACAATTAGGATACTAGTGGTGTGAATGAAATTCTACCCAAGGGATGTAAATTTGTTATTAAAAAGAAAAATTATAAGGAGAAATTATTAATATATTCATCTATACAAAGCTTTTAATGAGTTAATTTGCTATATGAAAGTTCGTATTTGTGGCTCTATTGGATCAATTAGTTATTTCTTCTGTAGCAATGTTATATGATAATGCACTAGTTTACAGCAACTTGTGGCATGGATTAACACCAGTCACACTGATCATTGAAAGCTGGCTAAATTCCTCACTCAATTTGCGCTCTTCAGTGTCTTGAAGATCAGTTCTGCCATAGATCAAATTTCTGAAACTTCATAAATGAAAATAGATGCTGTCAGATGCTATCTGATGTGGAGCAGAGCTTAGGAAGAGTGATCCCTTCATGGCCAATATAAACTACTTCAGCACCAATATGTTTTAAGTCAGCAATGCTGTGTTTTAATATACTGCAGGTGCAGGAAGGAGGATTCAGGCAAAAACACAAAATGACTGAATTGGCAGAGGGTAAGATCTATAGGGTCATCATAATTTCTTAATTTTACCCAGAGATTGAAAATGCACTCTATAGTAGCCTTCTTCACTTAAACTCCAGTGTAATCCCAGTTGAATTGTGTGTCAGACATAATAAAGATTATGTTGTAATGTGTGTTTTTTGATAGAGGTATATATGTATTCAGTGATATAATGGTTATTTTTTGTTCTTATGGGAAAACTTGGGGAATATGTAACCCTGTCATCACATTAGTGGTGTTTGCTTGTTCTACTTAATGGCTGATATACATACTATGGAGAGATGTAACTGGCTTTTTCCCTTTGGCTGACTTTTGTTAGTGTGATTTCATTTTGCTCT
>VYZQ01001407.1:76082-92597 GCA_013400655.1 Mystacornis crossleyi
CAATCAAATAAGTCTATAAGTCTGCACTGAAAAAAGGAGCAGCTTCAACGGGATAGACTGAGAATGTGCGAATGAATGGTTCACCCCTTTGATGCCTTAGGTTTTAACTTCTGTACTTTTCAAATCCTGTATTGCCTAGTGTGTAACTCTGAAGTTTCTTACAGCTTGTTAGCTGCTCTCTTAGACTAGATAGACACAACAAAGCTTCTCTGAGCTTGCTATTCAAGGACACTCAGGCCATCCGAGGCCTAAAGGTGGAAACTAGGACCAGGAGAGAGGTGGAGAAATGGAAGAGAGCTAAAGTTTTAATTGGTGAATTTATGCTGATATGCAAATGGACCAAACCTATAACAGTGTAAAGAACTCGTGGCCTGTCGTCCATCTTGGGGTCCATNAAACTCAGAAAAGGATAAAATTAATCACTAATTTACATAGTCCTTGTCTTCAAAGACCTTTCCTTCAAGAACCTGTAACAGCCTGCTTGTGGAAATGCAGAGCCTGTGTCTTCAAAACAACACATTACTTATTTTTTCCTCAAAGCATTTAAAGTGAAACTTAAATCAGTATCAGAGTTTGCTCACACATGTGGAGCTCTGGCCCTCTCTAAGCTTACACCTGACAAGTGGAAGTGGCTCATAGCGCCTGTAGGGTCTGTGCTCTGCAGAGTGCAATGCCCTACAAGGCCCTGAACTGACACCACACTGGCAATCTTTGATACAGAGAGCTATTTCCATTTCTAGGCTGCCTGTTTTAAGTGTCCGCTGAGTCCTTTAAAGTTAACTGTGGTATCTCTGCATCACGCTGAAGCCATTCCTGCAGCCCCTTGCTGTCCTGCATTTCGGGCTCTCCAATATCTACCCTGGGCAGCCTCTCTTGGCCTGCCTCAAAACTCTCCCTTCCTCTGATAATTTCAGTTTTTTTCCTCCAGCCTTGGGAGGAAAGGCAAGGAATGGAGGAAAAGCACCTTCTAGGCTGATAGAGGATAGCTGGGTGGGTGGATAGCTTCTCCCCTGGAGCAAGGATAGGAAAAAGAGAACAAAATCTTCCACAAACCCATGTGATTAATGCTGCCTTATCTATATAATAAATCACTTGTCCTTAGCTCTTTAAAAGTTTAATTCTTTAAAAAGGCACTTACAGTCTCCTTTTATTTAACCCTTTGTATTCAGACAGACAATTCAAAGCTGAACAGAGAAAAAAAAAGTTATTTTAAAAGTAATTCCTGTTCACATGTCAAGATTTTCCTTGCTGATTGTAACAAAACGTTGTGATATCATGCATAACAGCAGTTAGCTTGCCCATCTTTTCTTTTTTATTATCAGACTTTCTGGTGTACTGATGCTGCAAATACCTAATCAGCTCATATCTTGCCCCATTTTTCATGAGCCTGAAAAGTGAGACTCCTTCTCATCTCTTTCAAGTCAAGGCTAGGGCTTGAAATTGGTATTAATGGCTTCCAAAGGAAAGTGCATGCAAGCTCTATGAAACTGGAAAACATCCCAGCGGGGAACTGGAGGGAGAAAAAAATGAGAAAATAAGGAAGAAGATGAAACATTCTTTAATGATATCCTGAAAAAGAAAGCGAAAATTCTGTCTCCTTGGGGGCACGGTCCTTTGGGGAAAATGTAAGCACAACTACATACTCTTCCAGCAAACATCTTCTTCACTAGTACATGCTCTGAGATTGCTTTCAAGTCGGCTGCTTGCCAGGAGCTAAGCACTAAGTGAGTCCCCTTGATGTGCTTGGATGTTTTGAGAGGCGTGAGCACTCCCAGGGGGAACCAGGCAGGACCTTCCAGGCAGCTGGGGCTANCCAACAGATGCCAACAGTAATCTGCTATGGAAGGAGCTAGCCCTAAACAGTGTGGACCCTGAACAGTGTGGACAGTGTGTAACTGTGCCACAAGACTTTAATGATAAGGATCAGTTCTAGCCTTTTTTCTTTCATCACTATTGACAGCTGCTGTAACCTTCTCACTTGTTTTGTGAAAGACAGACAAATTCCTTTTGAACGTAGTCCTTTTCTTTTTTTATTATTTTGAAAAGTTGGAAATAAACAAAAGCCAATTCCAAATCAGTTCTCAAATACANCTGTTTTAAGTGTCCGCTGAGTCCTTTAAAGTTAACTGTGGTATCTCTGCATCACGCTGAAGCCATTCCTGCAGCCCCTTGCTGTCCTGCATTTCGGGCTCTCCAATATCTACCCTGGGCAGCCTCTCTTGGCCTGCCTCAAAACTCTCCCTTCCTCTGATAATTTCAGTTTTTTTCCTCCAGCCTTGGGAGGAAAGGCAAGGAATGGAGGAAAAGCACCTTCTAGGCTGATAGAGGATAGCTGGGTGGGTGGATAGCTTCTCCCCTGGAGCAAGGATAGGAAAAAGAGAACAAAATCTTCCACAAACCCATGTGATTAATGCTGCCTTATCTATATAATAAATCACTTGTCCTTAGCTCTTTAAAAGTTTAATTCTTTAAAAAGGCACTTACAGTCTCCTTTTATTTAACCCTTTGTATTCAGACAGACAATTCAAAGCTGAACAGAGAAAAAAAAAGTTATTTTAAAAGTAATTCCTGTTCACATGTCAAGATTTTCCTTGCTGATTGTAACAAAATGTTGTGATATCATGCATAACAGCAGTTAGCTTGCCCATCTTTTCTTTTTTATTATCAGACTTTCTGGTGTACTGATGCTGCAAATACCTAATCAGCTCATATCTTGCCCCATTTTTCATGAGCCTGAAAAGTGAGACTCCTTCTCATCTCTTTCAAGTCAAGGCTAGGGCTTGAAATTGGTATTAATGGCTTCCAAAGGAAAGTGCATGCAAGCTCTATGAAACTGGAAAACATCCCAGTGGGGAACTGGAGGGAGAAAAAAATGAGAAAATAAGGAAGAAGATGAAACATTCTTTAATGATATCCTGAAAAAGAAAGCGAAAATTCTGTCTCCTTGGGGGCACGGTCCTTTGGGGAAAATGTAAGCACAACTACATACTCTTCCAGCAAACATCTTCTTCACTAGTACATGCTCTGAGATTGCTTTCAAGTCGGCTGCTTGCCAGGAGCTAAGCACTA
Source organism: Mystacornis crossleyi (assembly GCA_013400655.1). Classification (NCBI taxonomy): domain Eukaryota; kingdom Metazoa; phylum Chordata; class Aves; order Passeriformes; family Timaliidae; genus Mystacornis; species Mystacornis crossleyi. Next base: position 79,152 of record VYZQ01001407.1, read on the forward strand.
AGTGAGTCCCCTTGATGTGCTTGGATGTTTTGAGAGGCGTGAGCACTCCCAGGGGGAACCAGGCAGGACCTTCCAGGCAGCTGGGGCTACACTTTGCAACCACTGACTGCAGAGAAAGGGTTCTGGTTGTGCCCCAGCCAGGCTGAAGGCATCCATAGGCCACGTGGTAGACACAGGCACCTCACACACACCTCAATACCCCTGGTACACTGAAATAAGAGGGTGCTCAGGAGCCTTTCATTTACTGACTTTCCTTCTGGAGAGAGGTGATGGGCTGATTCAGTACATCAGATTGTGTGTTTTTTCTGTTCACAGGAGGTGTTAGATGAGATACAGGGTGGAGCTCAGACCCGTGATGCTTTGGTGGGTGAGTTAATACACAGTGACACTGCTCTAGTGAATTTTGGGCACTAAAGGAAGGAAAGCAAAAAGAAATCTATGCAGCAGAGCATCTTTCAGAGGCTCCTTATGAAAACAGGCCATCTGGCTTCACTGCAGTGCATTTGTTAACTCTCCAGCCTACTACTGTTCCCCTGCTGGGTGACACATGCTGAATCTGTCACACAACTAGGACAAAATTATAAATAAACAATGCTGCATTCAAATAAAACAGAACTTTCCCGCAGTAGGCTTACAGGAAGAAAAACGAAGTCAAGAGGCGAATCCTTGTTCTTTTGTGTACAGGATAGTAGGTCCCTTGTTCAGCGTTGGAAAGGATATGTGGATCTCTCCCTGGAGGAAGGTGCCTTTTGTTGAGTGCTGCTCCTCGTAAGTGTTGCAGATGCAGACCCAAAGGCATTATTGACAGCGACCACTTGGGCTTTTTGGGATCTCAGCCACTGTCATGGGCCTGTTTTGCTCTTCACTGGCATGTGGTGAGAAACAGCTTGTAGTGCTCCAGGGTTTAAAAGAAATGAAGGCACTGGGAAAACAGAGAGGTGAAGTCTAATGCCAAGTTAGTAGTAAGAACGGGAAGGAGAGCCGGAGATTCCAGTAAAGCAACTGGAGTATGGGATTGCACTTGCATCATTTTTTGTGGGGATTTTGTATGCTAAAATACTCTGTTTTTCTCTTAAATAATCAGAGATGTTCTCCAGCATCAAGAGACTTGTGGATATGAGAAACCCATCTGAACTGCAAAATCCATGTAAGCCAAGATGCAACATAAATATTTAGGACTTCTCGACTCTCGGTCATGACCCTGTTCAGAAATAAAGCTGAAGAAAACTTACATGCCAGGTCCCTGGAAGTCAATTCCATCCATAAGCTAGGCCTTGTATGCCTGTGAACTGTATGGCAGTGTAGTGATAGTTCATACTGACACCTCCTGGGAAAGACAGAGGAAGATTTCCATAGGCCTGCGAGCCAAAAGGCCATGTTAACGTTGGTTGCAAGCCACCATTCTCTGTAAGAAAAAGCTTTCTCTCGGCTGAAAAGGTAACAGGCCATGCTAACTGGGATATTCGTCTATTTTATTTTTTTCATTCCTTCAGTCTATATCATTCAATGCCTGAACAAATAATATTGTGAAATGGTGCAAAATGGTTGCAAGCTAGATTTCCCAGTGGAGGTGGCACATTTGCACAGGCTGCAGTGTTCAAAGGCCAAAAGCTGGGTTGTTAAAAGATTAAAGACTTCTTCTATTTCAGTCTGCAAAAAACAAACACCCTATTGGTCTGGTTTTGCCCAGTTCAGTGTTCTGCAGCTTATTTAAGTCATAGTATATGAGTGGAATTACTTTGGATTCACGTTCATGGGAGTAAGAGATAAGCTGGGCTCACAGGGGTGAACAGATGTGACCTGAGGCACAGTTAAGGTCAGGGTATGTGTGAGTGTGGATGTTTTGATGCACAAAACACACAGCTAGGATACTCTCCTCCACACACACAACCCCACAGAAGTGGCACACACACAAAAGGCAGTATCAGTTGCTTAAAAATAGAAAAATTAGGAAGAAAGGTGTAGGAGATACTGAGACTGCTGTGCCATCCCATGGAAAATCCCAGCTGCTGTCAGAGCAGTATGCTGTCTAAATGGATGGCCTGCTACTCTACACAGTACTGGCTCCAGGTTTCTGCCCACTAAAGCTGATCACAAGGTCACAGAAAAAAATGGAAAAGTCATGACTGTACAAGCAGTCCTGGGAAAGTGAGGGGAGAGAGGCAGGACTGGCACTATTTGCAATAGAAGGGACTTTGATGAACACAAGACTGTTGTAGGATGTCACCCTCATTTTGACCTCCTTTAAACCCATTTGTTTCAGGAGAAACTCCCACAGGGTCACTGGAGTGACACATTCATCCAAGCTTCCCAGAAATCTCTGGCAGGGTTAACCCATGCCCAAGCACCAACAGCACACCCATGCCCGAGTTTCAGATGAACATTTCTTAATGCTAGCCACTCTTCAAAATTTCTGTAACATTCAGACTTGGAAACATCACAAGCTTCCTCCCACGCTGAAAATCTCCGAAGACCATAATACAAAATCTAGTAAGAAGTGTACATCTCCCCATTGTCTACATTAGGAGCTCTGCATCCAGCTCTGGGGTCCCCAGCACAGGTAGGACATAGGGGTGTTGCAGCAAGCCCAAAGGAGGCCAATCAGGTTGGTTAGAAGGATAGAACACCTCTCCTGTGAGGAAAGGCTAGGAGAATTGTGTTTGTTCAGCCTGGAAAAGAGGCGGCTTTGGCGTGACCTAATTATGACCTTCCAGTACTTGAAGTAGGTCTGTAACAAGGCTGGAGAAGGGCGTTTTACAGGAACATGTAGTGACAGGAGAAGGGGGAATGGGTTCAAACTGAGAGTAGGTTTAGATTAGACACTAAGAAAAATATTCTACAGTGTGAGTGTGGTGAGGCATTGGAACAGGTTGCCCAGAGAAGTTGTAGATGTCCCGTTCCTGGAAGTGTTCAAGGCCAGGTTGGATGGGGCTCTGAGCAACCTGGTCTAGTGAAAGGTGTCCCTGCCCATGGCAGGGGGTTGGAACGAGGTTATCTTTAAGGAAATGTTCAGACTGGCAGGTAATGAGGCACATTGATAAGGAACAAGTTGCTCTTCTCCTGGAAACAGCAGAGTGGGCAAAGGGGATCCTGGGCAGGAGCAGAACTGGAGCATGAAACCTACAGTTCAGGACAATAAATATGTTTTAACTTTAACCAGATACTGAGAAAAAAAAATATTCTGCTCCACTTTAAGCACACAGAAGAGTCTTGCAAAAGCCAAGAATGACCATGCTCTTCCACAACGTGACAGTCAAATGGCTGATTCTGCACTTGGATACCTCCACAGCCACCATCAGGTCCTGGAGAAACATTGTAGTTCTTTTGGACTGGTGTCCTCACATGCGAAAAAGGGGTTTCAGTACAGCCCTTTGAACCATGATTTAATTGTCACTTGGGCCAACAAGAGGATTTACTCCACTGAGTCCTTGAGGCTCCCCCTGCTAATAGGAGCAACATTTGAACACAGCGGTGAGCAGAAGCTCAGATCCAGCAAAGCATGTTCAGGGATGTATGTATACAGTTAAATCCATGCTCTGACTGGGGCTCCTTGTGTGCCTCCTGCTGCTGCCAGGGAGTGTCCCTGACAGGAATTCTTTTGGTTTTCCCACAAGGAGCCAGGACTCAAACTTTCCCTGAACTGTTGTGAGTGTGGCCGCACTCGCCCCGCTCTTGCATACCAGACAAGCCAGGCAGCAGCTTCTGTCAGTGCTGGAGTTTTACATCTTTACCACACCAGAGGCTTCTTGTGTGCAGCCTGGCTGCCAAGAGCCAAGGCTGCTTTCCATTATTGAGGTCAGAGTTCACTCTCTGGTCTCTGGGGAATTAGACTCCAGGATCAAACACTTCTCTCTGCTTGGCGCTGCTCCAACAGCCATGCAAGGGAGTTTTGTTTGTGTAGAGACAGATTTGTCCCTGGGTTCCCCCCGGGAAAGCTTCACAGCATGTTCTGGAAACCCTGAGCAATGGACATTCTTGTTGCAGTGAATTACAATTTCCAGATTTAATTTATTCAAATAAGAAACATATTCATCCATTTCCCACTATACATTGTTTTTAAAATCGGTGGCGCAGCATCTCCAGAAAATCATGAGCCAACTGCTGCACATGACCTGCTCTGGGATTCAGGCTGCAACAGGAAACTGGGCTGGGAGCAAGAATTCTCTCTTAAACGAACTTTTGTAACTGGATCTACATTGTGAAATATTTGGATATTGAGCAATGGAAGAATGTGGAACATAAACAATATCAACTTCTTCCTTTTAGCATTAGCAAGCTTCAGCAAGCAGGCTGGGTTCTGCTGTGGTACAGGGCACACAAGGAGGCTGGTGAGGAAGCAGGGCTTGTTGGGGTGCCTTTGTCACATGGTGGTTAGATTGCACTCCTTGCCTCCTGCTAGCCATTCCTCCAGTTACTATTGTGGGTGAAGCATTTGCAAGTGAAAATTGATAACAGTTCCTTTTGCTCCTCAAGTCTCCATGACAATACACTATTTCCTGCCTATGATTTTGCTAAGAAGTAGGATTTGACTGCTCAGAGGGTGGGTTTGTGTCATCCACCACATCTGGACATTCTGCTCAGAGAAATCTAATTTAATCAGGGATTACTTGAATGTCCTACTGAGCCCCACTAGGATTTGACTTGCAGGCATAGAAAAAAGGGCATGCTCTTTATTGGCTCTAATTCAGTAATAGCCCAAAGCTGCAGGGAGTCAGCTCAGACCTCAACAAAATATATTGCTGCTTCACCAAATCGAGCAGAACACCATGCCCTTCTGGAAGCAATTCTCAGCCAGCAGCTCAATACAAGAAGGAAAGCCCCCCCCCCCTTTTTTTTTCCCCCCCAAGTAGCGTCCATAAACTTTTTTCTAAAAATTATGCAGAATTTTGAATTATACAAACTATACCTATCAACAGTAGCTTTGATTTGTTCATGGGTGGCTTGACAAGAAAAGCCTCAAGCAAGAGTAGGACACTGCACTGCTTAGAAGAAGAAACTGAGTTAAAAAAAATCTCTTCAGCCAGGCTCAGTGCCACAGCTTGAAACCAGTCGTGAGTTTTAGTGTCACCACACAGCTGCAGTGACATCTTTAAATAGTGCACTGACCTTCAGGATGGTCTTCCCAAGAATACCTCCCCCTTATGCCCCATCCCCTGTAATGGTCTGCATGGTCACTCTGGCCCACAAGTCTGCCCACTGCACCCTCACTATCCCAAAGTTGTTGTAAATCAGCAGTGATGAAGAGAATATGGCTGTGTCACTGTGCAGCTGTAATTCAGTGAGCTCTGACGACACTGACATGTAAACTGGGCAGCACAGATCCCACTGGAGACATGCCACCCCAGAGATGCCCTAGATCCCGTGAAGGTTATGGCTGTCCTGAAGCCCCTTCACAATCCACTGGGTTTGCCATTATGAGCTAAGTGGAAGCTGGTGTTGGCACACCACTGAGCCAGAGCCCCAGGTTATACGTCCAAGATATGGGTAGGTAAGAAGTATGGTTAAATTTAAAACATCACCTGAAACAAACCTGGGAGCAAACTGATCGTGATTCTTCACTGATTCACTTCACACTGATTCACCTAGGCTCAAGATTAACAAAGCACTCAATGCATTGCTCTTCTTGCATCTGAGCCTCAAGGAGCTCTAATCCTGGAGAGCTTGTGTCCAAGTGTACCATAAGAAACAAAGGGATGAGGACACCTTACCAGTGAACCCAAGAGGTGGATCCAGTGAGCAATGGCCTCAGCAGTTGCCCAGCCTGTCTCTGAGGCACTGCGATGCAGAGTCTGAAGGAGCGGTAAGTGCAAGTTTGCAAATACATGGGGAGAAATCCTTCTCAGCCCAGAGGCAGCATGAAAACCCACAGCTGGGCTCTTTGTGGAGACATGCACAGGTGAGAATGTGCAGATGCTGAGAGTCACACCTGAAGTGGATGCAACTCTCTCATGCCTGAAATTAGGCAGTGGCTGAAGAGCTTTGGCAGGGCAGTGGCCTACAGCTGTACGAACTGGAGGAAGAAGTCTCATTGAGATCTCACAACATTTTACCATTCAGCTTCCAAGCATGCTTATTCTCATCTCTGTCTGTATACAGAGTTGAGGGGTGGCACTGACAGGTTCTCCTACCTCCACTGACCATGGATTTGTCTTTGCCACACCTAAACACTCTGCCCTGAGCCAGCAAACCCCTTCTGCATGCTTATTTTTAAGCAGGTGAGCAGTCCCATTACCTTTTTGACTCTTGTATGATACACTCTTAAGTGGATCTAGTGTTACCACAGTTATATCTATTTTATTTTCATCTCTCTTCTTTTTTTCCTATCAGTTCCTGGCCTTTTCCCCTAACCCTCTCAGTTTTCTGATAACATATGTACTTTTAAGTGTTACATCTTTTTGCTTCTCCAAGCTTGTCTGTGCATAGACCCTTAATTCACAGTGAAAGGGTATCCAATAATTAACCAGCATCGCAGTATCGCTTCTTTCTTTCTTATTAAGGGAAGACAGATCTCTGTTTCATAAGCCTACACCATCGTTATGGTACTCCAGAATGTACTCATTAAGAAGAATTATACAGACAATTAAAGATTGTCATTTAATTTCTCCTTTTTATTCGTGGTTAGGAATGTGAATGAACTAAACATGTAAGTTAATGACACGTTTTTGTATGGATGTTTTGTCTGGCTTATTTTGCCAGACAGCTTCCCTGTTGCAAGAAACACTGAAATTAATTATCTTACTTTCCTCATTAGTTATCACAGATGAATAATTTCTAGACATTTAACAGATCTGGTATGGATGGAGCAGCTAAATTTCATACCCAGCATGATAATACTCAATACAGCTATTGTTTGGTAGGAGGATGTTTTTGTTAGTGCACTCAGCCTTGCCTTCACTGATCTAAAATTAGATCTTCTCTGGACTTCAGTGTTGTATAAAACCTGGGCTGAAAATAGGAGCCAATGTCTCTTTGGCGTCTGGCGACCACCCTTGAGCCAGGTTTTCTGGTAACATGTTAAAGCTCCCTTCCTATCACAGACTAAGGTGCCCATACCCATCCCTCTCTGCCATTTCACCCCTAATCCTGATCTGTGCCTGATGCTTCACAGGCCTCTGAAAGAATAAAAAGCATGGACTGTGCAGGTCACTACCCCCAGCATATTCTTCCATGTAGTTACTCAGCTGACTTGCAATCTTGCTGCTGTTTCCAGTTGCAACCCTGAAGTTTGTAAACTCTTCCAGTGCACTGCAGCGTGCAAAGAGCTGTCTGGGTGGTTCCCCCCCACCCAGATTTATCAGGTGCTCACACGTGCCCACTAGGACTGAAAGAATAGGTTTGCTTACAACAACAAATAGTCAGACCTGCTCCATACGAGAGTAACAGCGGGATGGCTTTGTGACCATGAGTCCAGGCATGGAGGACACCAGACTGGCTACCAACAGGAGGCAAGTGGCCAGAAAAGTGGCCAGAAAAGTGGTTGCTGGAGTCCCAACCAGTGGAAAACTCTGTAATTTGGCCATATATCAAGTATACACACTTTATGGATCAGAAATAGAAGTGACGATAAATTCCCTTAAAAACTTTGTCCATCAAATCTGATGGGTGTTTTGTTTGGGGTTTTTAGAATTTATTTTAAAGTAAATCTTCATTTCCTTGCCAGAGCAATGCCAATTTTTTGTTCCATAAGATTTCAGTTTCTTTCAGGAGATACTGTGAAGATGAATGATGGGATCCCTGATGTGTGGATTCTGTGGCATTATATTTTACAACTAATGACCAGATCAGTTTCCACACTGATATCATTATTTACTACTACTATTACTATTACTCTTTACTGCCTAGCCGTGCTATATGAAGCAGGCATCCAGGGGCAAGAAGTGCTAGGTGGGGAGGGTAATACATGCCTTTCTCAGCCCACTTATTAAATCTACCCTTTTAAAATTGCTTATGGATAGTTTTTCAAGGAGCACCCAGTGAGAGGTCTGGGATAGACCATTTTAAGCATTTTATTTGCTCATTCAGTGCTTACTGCCTGGACTCAGCTGTGTTGAGAAGCAGCAGAGGTGACTCAGAGGTTTGGACGTGGCTTGTAATTTCAGTTCACACAACCCACAGGCATATGACTTGTTTTTCCACATTATTACTGAGTTATGCTACAGCGAATCTTAATGGCCCACAATGAAATGCTTCCCTACACCAAGCAAGGAAAACCACTGCCCACAAATTCCCCATTTTCTTTCTCTTGCCTCTATTAAAATAATTAATCACGTGGGGGAAAAGCACACACAGGCTTGCTGTGAGGTCACAGTGAAATGATACATCACAAAGGCCATAAAAACACTATAAACATGAAATTACTAGTAGCATTAAAAAAAAAACCCTCTAGAAAATAAACCAGAGAAGAAGTGAGAACCTCCACTGATACACAGCGTTAGTATTTGCCCGATGCGGGACTTCAGCAGGGAGCACAAGGGCTGTGCAGGAGGGTTTTTGGTGGTCAGGAGGAAAGCAGCAGGTGATGCTGGAGAGAGGAAAAGCCTTTGCCCCAACTCATGTTGAGAGAAGGCATGCTGCAGACTCACCAGGGCTGGCACAGCTCCTGGCACCCTCCACCAAATGGTGGGCGCAAGTGACGGCTGTGCGTGTCTCGTGTCACCCAGGAGGGTTCCGAAGGACATAACCAGGAAAGCTGTTGCCTGGTGCTCACATTATTTCTCAGCTTAACATCTCCATGCACTAGTAAGCCAACTTTTCTGCTAGGCTAGCAGAGAATTGCAGCACCCAGGCTTAGTGAGCACGAGTGCCCATTGTTGTTGAAGTAGGTCAGGGAAGAGCAAGCTGCCGGATTGGACACGCTGTGCCAGTGTGGGTGAAATCTGTTCCTCGCCCAGCTCCTGCTGTTCCCAGGAAAGGCACGGAGGACACTCACGGGTGAGCTTCTGACAGTGCTGTGCTGCTGCCAATTGCTTCCTCCACAAGCACAGACAAGGTCAGAAAAGGGAGTAAAGGTGTTTGACTGAAGCAGAGGTGGTCACCGCATCTGACCCGGGGCTTCTCAAAGAGGGCCCTGAGACGGGGGGATTGACACTACACTGTGCAGTGGGGAAGGATTTGTCCCCGTGCCTGCAATCAGAGCCACATTCACCTCCCAGTGATGGGGCAGAGGAGCTCTGCAGTCCCTGTCTGCCTGCCGAGTTCTGCCACTCCACACAGCTCTGGCACAGAGTCTGCCTGCATTAGCACTGCAGGGGAATTGGATTGGACAGTCTGCAAAACAAAAAAATACATGGTACACCACAGCAGTGACAATGCATTCAAATGCCCGCACTCAGATGAGAAAATATTTTGTTTGCTGATGGAAATACCATTTTCCTCTGTACGTTAGGACTGTCTCACATAATTCAGAAGTTAAGATGGGAATAATCCAGGGGACTGGTAAAACCTAATACTACCAGAGCCAGAGATAGAATTTCATGCATGGAAAAGAAAATTGATTCTATCTAAATATATTTCTTCTTATAAACCTGGTTCTTCTCTAGTGGGCCTTGAGGAAAGCAAGAATAATACTAGAGCAAATCTCTCTATTGCAGGTGCTGACTCGAGGTGCTAGGTCAGAAATATTTGGTAAGATAGCCTTTAAAGAATGAAAGTGCACAACAGCTAAAAAACAAATATAGTAAGTAACAGGACACGATATTTGCAATTATTTTTTTATTACATCATGGTTCATCATTTGTTCTAATTGAGTTTTGCAGTTTTGATCATGTTTGCTTTCTAATTTTCTCGCTCTAGTCCGTCAAGAAAAAAGGATGATATGGTAACAAGAATTAAATTAAGATTCTGTGGCTATATAAATAGCTGGAAATTAGCATGGAGTTAGTTACAAATAAATACAAACATGCATGATTTACAGGAAGGAAAAAGTGTGCTCAGAATGCAAACTGCAGCAAAATTTCTGGAGTGTTATACCCCTGGAGTGTGGAACTCTAATGGGAATAGGCCACAAAGTTCACTCTGTAAAGTGAGTTTTAATTGAAGAAATACAGACGAAGAAGAGAAACTACTGATGAAACAATAGTGCATCCCCAAAGGAACTTCTACTGGGGATAAACTAAAGGGAGTTAACTGTTTGGATAGAATCCAAATAAACTTTATGTTTCATATTACTTGTTTCTTTTTGCACCAGGGGAAAAAAAAAGCGCCAACCAGAATTTTTACCTTATTAATGGAAATCAATTAGAAACAGTCCACAAATCAAACACAAGCCAAGTGAAATGCAGAGCTGACTAGAAGCTCTGAAGGAAATGTTCTTTGTCTTAACTAGGCTATTAGAAAACAAAATATAAAAGCAGTAAGAGCTTCAAAGAAAAGCAGTGGACCAGGTCCAAATCCCAGCAACACACTAGGCTGGAAAAGATTCACTGGACCGTCTAATTTATTTAACACTTTCAATTCCTAAAAGTGGAGCAGTTATAAAAAGTACAACATATATTAAAAACCACAGTGCATTTCTCTGAAATTAATGAATGGCTGCTAAATTTGAGCTCCTATTTTCCATTTAAAAACCACTTAGTATAACCAGAAGCTAAATATTTTGGGTTACTCAAAGCAAGGCAATGCAAACAGAACAAATCTGGGCACTGAAAGATTAAGAGTAAGAATGGCTATCAAAAAAAAATGTTACTCATACAATTTTATGTTTAATTCTGCTAGATATTTCTTTGTTTCTTGTAAATGCAAGTTTTGTCCTAGTTTTAAGGGTAAGATGCTGAAGTTAAGGAGCAGTCCCTCTGCAAGACAGTACTAGTGTCACTCTATGTCCCGCACTGTGTCAGAGCCAGCTTCATTAATCCATCTACCAGTGCGAATCCTGAGATGGGGGTGTGAAAACAAAGGAAGAAATGCTTCAGCTTTCCTGCCAAGGTGTCTTGGCAGGAAAGAAGAGAAGTCTTCTCCTCTCCCATTCCTTGGTGAATTTTCCTGCCTCCCTCCTGTTGCATTCTCTGCACCCTGCAGGCAGGTGGCTTCTGGTGTCTCAAAGCTCAAAGCTGTATCCCCATAAGAAGGAAATCAAGAGCTAATTCTCAATCAGCCTAAATTGGCTTAGGTGCGCTGGCTTCACTGGGCTTACACAAACTATACCAACACACTGCAGAGGATACAGAGCATTTCAAATCCTTTAAAAGCATTTTGAAAAGGTAGCAAACTTACAGACACGTGTGCTATGTGTGAAGAGGGTGCAGTCTGAGGATGAAGAAAATGAGTCAATGGGAAAACAGCCCACAGAGCAGTGGGGTCAGGAAACACACCTCGTACATACACACAGGGACGTACCCACGCATCCACACATCTATCTTCTGTGTTACTGACAGCACCCTGGCTGCTTTGAGCTCAGGCTGGGATATGAGCTCAAGTGACCTTAATTCCCCCCAAGGGAGAAAACTTTGTACCGTAATCCACAAATCAGCCAGAACCTGCGCACTGGGCTTTACCCAGCAACCTGGAAAACTGGCTCTCAGGGCCCCTTTGATGGTCAGCAGGACAGAGCAAAGGGGAAACTTGCACTGTCTGCAGATGAACAGGAGACTTTCCTCTCTATTGCTGCCAAGCCAGCACTTTTCATCAACATCCAATCAGCGCCAGAAATTCTTTAAAAGAAAAAAAGAAGCTCTTTGGAGCAGAGTCCTTTTGTGTATCATCCCAGAGCACAAAGGGGCTCCTAGCTCTCAGAAGGGCCTCTTAGGTACTGGCTCAGTATCAAAAACTGTAATAATGAAAATAATTTATAGTATTATTTTTGTAAGCAGGGATTTTCCCTGTCTTTCTCTCCCTCTGGAACTTGCCAATTTAGAGGTGAAGACAACGGCTTCTTCGTTACTGCTGGAAAAGCAGAAAAAGAGTAAAGATTTTTGTTGCTGTTGTTTTTATTGGAGGACGTACCAAAGAAATTAAAAAGTGTTTATATTCCCATAGGCCTTTGTGTAGCTGTGAGCATCTCAAAGGCAAGACAGGAGCTTGGAGAATACACAGAGATATAAAATCCAGGCTCAGCTTTAGCCTCTCTGTTGTGCAGAGACAAAGCACCAGTCAAAATATCCGTGTCAGCGAGTGTTTGCATGTACAGGTAAAAGCCAGAGTGATAAGAAGATGCAAGAAATTAGAAAAAGAGAGAGGGAGAAAATTGATAGCTACTTGGGAGGGACTGGAAAAGGGAAAAAGAGATATATTTAGGCACAATAAATTTTGTTATAACTGGTGCAAATATTTCACTTACAGCGCTTTTGTTGAAAAATGATATTAAAACAAATGTTTAGAAAAGAGGAATTTCAGTATTTACCTTCTTTTTAATGCAGCCTAAATACTCAGTTCTACCTTGGAATTTGAGTTTTACTCCTGTCACAGAGTAGAAAGCAGGAAAAAATCTAACAGATAATAAAATGAAGGAGAAAAGAAGCTGTAACATAAATGAAGGGAGGAAATTGCAAATCTGAAAATTTTGATAATTCTTGTTTCTGACAAAATATGTATATCATTAAGAAAAAAAAAGTGTTCCTGTTAAAAACTAACATTACTCTCAATTATTCTGCACAGTGCCAGGCTCATTTTTCAATGACATCTTGTTATTATTATATATTACATTCATTACAGGAGAGCCCAGAGGTTCTCAAGCTTCTGTCATGCTGAGTAAGTACAATATTTAGGAAAGATTATCCTCATCTTAAAGAACTGACAAGTTAACTAGGGACAGGATGCAGCAAGCAGGCAAAGAATGTAAGAGAAGATGGAGAGGAAGAATAAGGAAAGGGACCATGGTGAGAACATGAGTAGCACAGCTGGAGGGATTTACCACATATTTCACAAGCACATTCTCCTTTGACTTGTATACAAACAAGCCACAGGCTCTGGTGCGTCCCCCACAAGTCACCTTCTCCAGGATCAGTGAGTACAGCGGGACTGAAAAGGGAGCTGAGGGTGGTTGGCTTCCCGTTGATGAAAGCAGCGTGGTGGAGCCCCACCAAATAACACACAAGTCACTGCCAGGAAACAGGTCAACACTGGAGCAATCACACGGTGGAGAAAGGCAGGAGAATGGATTAAGCAGAGATACACCATAATTTCTCCTTACACATGAGTACCTTTCCAAAACATCCAATGAACTGGGAAATGCAGCAACTTGTAGGCACAAGAACAACATATCTGAGGCCCCAAGAATTTTGGGATTGCCCTCCATTAGCCACAGCCTCCTTCCTCCCTGCTCAGTCTTGCCTGTCACTTACATTAGAAGCACAGTTGTCAAGGACAGAAGGGCTTTCAAGTCTGTCAGCACGGTTGTGCCAAACTCTCAGTTGGTCTGTGGTAGGTGGTCTAGTGGCCCCAGCACTGAGACTTTGGCTCTACTTCCCCTATGTAACTTTGCATGGTGTGAGGAAGAGAGATTCAGTTTCC
>VYZQ01001407.1:92620-104693 GCA_013400655.1 Mystacornis crossleyi
CCAAAAGTTCACGGAGACCCTCCTTTTGTGTCCGTTTTTTGTTGTATTGACTTCAGAAGTGTCATCTATTGAGTATGAAGCTGCTACTCATTTCTCCTTGAGGATGGAGTCATGCTGTACTTGTTTATAGAAATCCATGCCTGCTCCTCACTCCAAGAGCCATGAAAGGCTGAGGACTCTTTCTTCTTCAGCCTTTGACAGCAGTGCACCCATACCAGCAAGGCACTACCATGCCTAGTGCATGTCAGAGAGCATCTTCTCATGCACTGAGACAAAAGAAGTGGGAGATCTCATCCCCATTTACCAGCACTGAACCTTTGCTATCTCCCCACAGGTAAAGGACAACCACTGCTGGCTGCTTTGGAAGCAATACTTTGTCTGCTAACTAGAAAGAACTGCAGCTGCATCCAGCAGCAGCACTGATATCCTCTGTTCAGAGACAGCTCTTTTACGGAAGGGAAATTCTATCATTTACTGCTCTGGGCTATTTTCAGGAAAATATCTGCTAAGGAACTTTCCACTATGAGTAAAAGGTCTAGAAAATGTCTTCCCAACCTCCGTTATTTGTATTAAAGTATGCTGACACATGCTCTTGTGACTTTCCCAAGACTTGAGAAAGACAAAACTAAATAAAAAAAAAGTATAGCAATTAACCTCTTTTTTTTAAAACAATGACTCAGAGTACGTGTGAAAGAAAACATTTTATGGCATTTGTCTGAGATTTCCCGTGGTTGGTAAAACTCCCCCAGTAACAACTGCTTAGAGCATCACTGTCCAGAAACTTTAGCATTAGCAGATTTATGTCTTTTCTATTACCTGCAGCAATAAACTGCCTAAAAAATGCTCTTGTTCCCTAACTACAAATTGAATTTCAATAAATGTATGTAATATAGCCACAGGAAAGTGCAAGGCAGAGTTGTGTGCAGTCTTAAAATTTTACATGCAGTTCTCATTGCCTCAGAAGTTTGATCAGATATTGTCCAATCTTAATGTATCTGTACTCCCTGGGCTAGAAAAGCAAAAGGTTTTGACCTGAGTCAAAACCTTTTGCTGTGGTCAAATTAAAGGCAGAAAAAAAAAGGAATGACAAGTGGAAGAACTAAAACGGGCTTGTGGCCTTCAAATTCCCTGGCTGGCTAGTAACAGGAGAACCTTGGCCTAAACTCAAACAGCTTCAGGGTTGTCATAAATTGGAAGAAGAATCTTTGGGATACACTGACACAGCTGGCATATTTCTAATTTCTTCTTGCTCATGAGATTATACAACCTTGCCGCATGACAACCCCCATCTCCTATACTGAGACTGGGTGAATTTGCTGCTCCAAAGAGAAGATGATTCAGTGGCTTTCTGCTCCCTTTACACCTTCAGTCTAGTATAAAGCAACCCAAGAGAACTGGACTTTTAATGCCCTCTGCCTGAGTTCTATTAAATTAGCTACATCTGCCCATTAAACTCCCAACTTCACCTGTGGCAACTCCTCACCTTTGAAAGGTTACTATTATTCTCATCATTATCTGTATCCTGGTAGAGACTGGATAGCTACATAGCTTTACCTTTTTTTTTTTAATAGACATCAATCTTTAGTGCATAAGAGAGAGCCCTGTCCAAATTGCTTCAAAGGGTCAGTGAAGGCCCACTTGCAGGCAAAGTCCTACTGATATCTGTGAGTTTGTGGTGGTTAAGTAACAGAAGGATATGTGTGTGCATCATCAGTACTTCAGAGGTGTGGGCTGTGCACTGTCCCACTTCTCCTTTCTCTCTTCCTCCTATACTGGCATGTCACAACAGAGCATATTCTCAGTAAAGCCTTGGCAAGAGGCTCCCAACCTGTGGTCTCTGCTGAGGGGTTATCAGTTGGTCTGTGAAACTGATGTCCAACAAAAATGTTTTAAACTTATGAACTCCCTCTGGCTTCATGGGTGGCCTGGGAACAAGAAGGTTGAAACTTTGAGCTGTTTGAGAACCAGTGGTTTAGGCAGCAAACTCCCACCAGCATGAGAACAGGCTGTGGTTATGAGTTAAGAACAAGTACAGCCATGCGCAAAGGTCCTGCAAATGCACACAGCTTTTGTTTTGTCAAGACTCATCATTATCCTGCTACCGAAATGGTGATCACGGTCCTGCCATGCATCATGCAAACAATATACAAGCAGTGTTAGCAGAAAATTCTGTGTATTTCCAGTCACAGCTTTTCTGAGCATTTGGCTGTGCCAGAGATGGCACTGTAGTCCACAGGACAAGCAAATGAACCACTTCTTACGCTGAATAAAATGGTAAACCATAGTGTCTGCGACCACTTTTCTTCCAAAAGTGAGCATGAAAACAGTCATCTGTGCTTGTGGGCAAGGCTCCTTCATTTCACCATCTGCAGCATCACATCCATCTTGGCAATAATAAGTTGGCAATGAATGGCAGCAGAAGGTGCTTATGGCATCACTGGACAGCATTTCAACAGCTCCTGGGGAGCAGGATAGCAATGACACCACTGTCACCACTGGTTGAAAGAGAATCAGTACTGAAGGTAACATTTGGCACTTCAGGACTAGGTTTTTACTGGTGGACATGAGATAATCAATGCTGACCTCTAGTATGGAGATAGTCCAGCATTCTGCTTTCAGGAAATGTGGTGTTGTGTATCAGACTCCACAAGTGCAGGTAAATCCTGACTTCTAATGGCTGCTGTTACATATAGCACTTTCAAAATGATTTATTGACAGTAACGCAGCAGATTCCTCACTGTGTTTTCAAAAGATTTCACATCATCTTTTCTCCTTGATTCACACATACGTCTGGTACTTCTTTGGCCAAAGAAAGATAAATTTGGCTCAGTTTTGACCAGCATACTCGAATTTTGCAAGTGATAAGAGCTCATGCATTAAACCCCAAAGCTAACAGGTTTGGTCCCTGATGGCTGAATCTTCATGACACATGGCCTTAAATTTCTTATAAGTACAAGGCAAGATTATGGAGTAGATGCCACTGCTGAAGGTAGAGTCATAACTCAAGAGCTTCTAGGTGGCAGAATGTCTTAATGACACAACTGAGAACATAAGAGACTGACCTCAGAAAGTGAAATAAATGAGCTTGCCTGACACATTTTCACTTAAAGGGTCCGGGAATGATTAGAAATAAATGGAGATTCACCTTGGAACAATATAATTTAATACAACAAGCACATTTTGAGTAGAAAACGTAAAGCTGAAAATTACTCAGGGTGGAGAGAAAATGATAGTAAATTATGCAAATCTATAGGCAGAGAGACTAATACTAAATATCACAGAAAATCACAGTAACGTGTGAACACAGCTCCAATAACATGCAGTGGTGTGTTGGGACAACCTGTAGACAAAAGAAAGTTCTGAAACACCAGGTTTGGTCAGACAAGGTGGCCAAAGCAGATCATATGGGGTGATCATACAAAATAAAACCCAACAGTGCTGCCATGGTGTAAGCACTGAAAAGGTCACATTCCCCAAACGAAGCTCTCTGTGGTGGCCGCTGTGCTCCTCTGAAACCAGAATGCCATGAAAAGGCACCTCAAATAAATACAAACTGCAGCTTACTGCCCTTTTCTGCCTGCAGCTGGCCCTAGTGCCAGCATGGCAGACAGAAGAGCAAATAACGCTATTTGAAAACTTTCCAGATAGGACTAGATTTCAGTGCAATGGAATTTAAAACACAATAATATAGGGCTGTAAGTGACAGTTTGGTCTGATTTTTAAGAGGAGCAATTTAAAATTTGCAAACCCTTGGTTATATCCAGGTAGTTTCTGCAAGCAGTTATGTGTTCAGGAAGGCAGATAATATCCCAACCAAGTCAGGGCAAGCTGGTAGCAAACTAAACTACACTTAGATTATTGCTGATGATGAAGATGCAACTTGGTTCGTCTTTAGTGAGGAGATGGAATCTTTAATACATTCTTACAGTCTTTTGCAATTATTTCTGCCTCTGCCAGAGCCAGGCAATTAAATCTGCAGCTCTGTCTTTACCAAGCTCTGTCACATTTTCTGGAAGTTCTGGTGAAAGGAGCCTGCAAAGAGGAATTCCAAACTTCTGCCAGTCGATCCTGTATAGAATTACTCTGCTCAGCATCCTCCAGATTCTATAAAATTTAAAGCATTTATGCCATCCTTGACTTGATGCCGGTAAACGGATGACATGCCTGGATCAAGTGTGTTTCTGAGTTGCAACCACATATTATACAAAATGACGATATTAAAGAAGAGCTGATAGATAGGAGTCTTGTTGGCTGCATTGTTTACCCTGTTCTCCTGAAGTAATTGTGGATTCACAGTGGAGATTTACACGTAGCTTCCCTTGTATTATTTGTGGCAGCTTTCACTATCCGTCAACAGAAATTTCATGGGGAAAAAAGGGTGTAGCCTGGGATGGCAAAGCATCAGATACCTAGTAGCAGCAATCAACAGCAGCTGCTGTGCAGTAAGTAATGACTAATCAGCCTGGCTGTGTTGTGCATTCCTTAATACCTTGCCACAGCCCCCACTTTCTGAGAGGGACTGTAAACCACCTGTTTAGGATCATACTCAAGAAGGTTGTGGTTTGCACCTTTTCTTGTTCTCATTATTGCTCATGTCATTAGATGAGATTCATTTGATGCCATTACTTGCGCTCGTTAAAATCTTTGTGACTAGAATATGGTACAGTATCACAATTTTAATGCCTCATATATTCTCTGAGAGATGACGGCAATAAATGCTACTGCTTTGACCTTCTCTGGGTTTTATAATTTGATTCACTGATCATCTCCCTTCGTTCATCTCCATTTGTGCCCATATAGAGAATGAAGAGCCAGAGAAGAACTATAGTTACCAACAGACAAAAATATTTACAAAATTTAATGTCCCCTGTTTGTAAGCAAATCAAGAGTTTATAGCCTTTCATCATCTGCATTAAGCATTAATGTCCTGCCTTTTCCTGAGACAGGGATTGCTGTGGGGAGGCAGAGTGGCAATGTGGGGATTCTTAAGTGTTGGGGGAACACTACAAAGCAGCCTGGTAACTATACATACCTGTGACAGTATCTGCAGTGAGGAACGGGGAAAAGTGCTTCTGATTTGGTGTTCTTTACTAGAATGACCTTAAAATAATTTCTATGATTTTATTTTGGGTAATCATGAAGGTACAGCAGTGACCAATTAACCCCATAACTGCCAAGATTTCCTCAAACTTTCTTTATAGTTGGCCCCATATTACTGTATGTAGTCAGTAGGATAAAAATTGTCCTCAGAACAGGGATATCCAGGTGAAGATGTGTTAGGCATACAGCCAAACCTCAGCCCCCAAACTCAGGAGCTTATTTTAGAAGCCAAGATTGGACTCCTCTCCCCACAACTCCCTGGGTAGAAAGACAACATCTTAGGACTCATTTGGCCTGTTTTAGACATCAACCAAAGCTTTCTGTATAGGCAGTGAACTGAAGGAGCTCTTTCCAAAGATGATCTATAGCACCTGAATAAAACAAATAAGCTGGATTGCTGGCTGGAAGAAGCTGTCTTTCTTTCCTTTGCCTGTTGAGGGAGAACAACCTTTCCATATAAGCTCCTAAACTCGGGGCTTAAAACTGGGCAGCATGATTACCTCCCCAACTCAAAAAACTTAACCTGGATACTCCTGGGAGGTGAAAATGGAGTGTTGTCTGGTGCACACTCCCTGAAACAGCAACTTGTGATTTGAGGGGGTGTTTCTTTCACAGGCTCACTGACTTGAGGGATTTCACCTGATTTATAGCACAGATTTGGGTGTGGTGTTTGGAACAGAATTGCATGAGCTTGTCCATAACGAACAAGAAGATTTCAGTGTGAAGTGTGACAGAATAATTTTTTTTTTACCTATTTCCTTTTACAAACATCTACTTTTCAGTAGGCAGATTATGAAATGAGGCCCCATTTGCTCCTGCACTCCTCTGTGTCTTGATACAGCAGAAGGACTGTACATGGGGGTTCATTACTCCATGAATCTCCTATGAATTTCAGCACTAGATATATAAAGCTGCCATGAAAGACCAACTTTTTTCACCTGTCACAAGAATTTACTCATCTAACTTTGGGCAGGGATTTTTACAGGACACCAGTACATCTAAAATACATCAGCACTAAAACATGGCCCAGTTTAGCCTCATACCCAAGCCAGAGCTCTTTTGGGAACAGACAAAGCAGGTACCTGACCAAAGCAGCATCCTGCTGAAGGGAGGTAAAACACTTGTGATGGCTGCTGGCTTTGTGATTGACAGAGTGTGGGAGAGCTGGAATGGCTGATGCTCTTCCTTCAGGGTCACTGCGGGAAGGTGCGGCTGGTGGCTACTACCCTCAGGTGAAGCAATGGAGTGGTGGTCATCACCCCATCCTCCCAGCTTCCTGGCTGCAGGAGCAGAAATTCCAACTTCTCTGCACACTCCCCTGCCCTTCTTCTTGCCTTCCTCTTCACGTGTGCCCTAACCAACCTCCAGCCCCTGAACTGCGGGGTGAGAACGCTCACTTCTGGGAAGCCTTTGTAAGCTCTGGCCACAGCTTTAGAAAAAGCATTCAACTTTGGAAAAAACTTTTAGGGATGGTCTGTTGATGGCATTTAGCAGCCCTCATGTTATGCTCAGTAGGAGATTTGGTACATGGTGGGTTAGGCAACCTGGTGTCTCAAAAGCAGACTTTTGTTTTTCTGTTCTTCCCCTCTGCAGCCAGGCAATGCCAACTGTGGCGGTAGTTAACTGATGGCACCTGCAAGCAGAGTGCATCACAAAATCACTGCTTTGGTATCCCAACCCCCGAAATCTCCCCAGAGCATGAGGGAGCTCACCTGCAAGGACAACAGGCTGGCAAGGATGTGGGCTGGCTGGCACCAACAGGGTTACACTACCGGCTCTGAAGTAAAGTAAACTGGGGAGAGGGTGTAAGAACACGTCATCAAAAACAATTGCTAAAACAGGATGACTTGGGGTGACTTTATGATGCTATACCCCCTATCGCCTGCTTCTTGGCCAGACATTAATCCTGTGCCTTTCTGTGCCTTTAAGCCAGACCCGAGAGAGAGGGGAGTGTCTCAAACCGAGATGCAGGATAACTGGGGGAACTCCTTCTTCTCTCTAGAAAAGCAGCAGTGAAATTAAGGATTCAGTGGCATATTCCTTGTATCCACTCCAGACTGATTCGTGTGAGACAGATCCAAAGAGAGGTTAGGAAGGACCAGGCAGTAGGATGCTCAGTGAGAGGAACTGACAGCTTTAGCAGGAGAAGATTGGTCCCTAGGCAATTTCAGGGTAATATGACAGATCAAAGCACCAATGCAGAGATAAACATGACTTCATGCTCAAAGATATTTAGAAGCCGTTGCCTAGTACAGTACCTAATTTGACAAGCAGCAAGAGAACAGTCATGGTCTTCCTTTCCATCACAACATAGTTTTATCCTGATTGGGCAAAACCTAAGGTAAGCACCACTGACAGAAAATTAAAACCTTGCAGGAACAGAAGAATAGACAGAGGTCCCCTGTCCAGTCAGAGACATAAAATTACCTGTATGAAAGCCAAATATATCAGGTTAGGCTATTTTTTTCTGGATTTGTGTTTTGTTTGTTGGTGATTTTTTTCCTTAATCCTGTATGTGTACAGGCTACTACAAGAACAGGTGTTGCCTTGTTTTACTGCAATGTCTCAAAATTACACTTTTTACATGTTTACCTAAATATCTGCTTGTTTAGCAGGAAAAATGTAATATTCTTTTCTCCCACTTGTTGGAAAGGAGATATGAGATGCCATTTCAGTAACTTCTCTGGTTGTGCTTTATAAGTGCAAATTTATTCATATGTCAGTGAATTTCCTATATATTAGACTATGTATATAGCATTTTCCAGACATAATTCTGGAACTTCTGAGCAGTAGATGAGGAGCTCTGAAGTCAGGTGGTGTTTTGACTTACTAGTTGGAGGAAAACAAAGATATGAGACATGCCCAAGCAAATACTCCTGCTTCAACTTGAGAATGGAGGACCCAAGAAAAAGAGAAAATATCTTAGCTTTAATTTGGGCAATGGCTGAGGTGAAATAAGAGGACAGAATTTTGACCTTTCTTGCTTGGGAGGGGCTGAGTCGACTTGTCTGGTAGTGAGTGATCATTCAGCATGGAAGAAATAAATTTGAGTAGCCGGCAAAAAGATTATTTGAGAACAACTATCTGCAAAAGCCTGGAAAGCAAAGTCAAACTCTCTCTAGACATGCAGTGGTGTGATCCAGAGCAGCTCTAGTTGAAGCAAACTGAGTTATGCACTGATGTAAATGAGATCAGACATAACTTACCGTCAACACAATCAAATTTTAAGTTGATCAAAGAACAGAAAAATCTTCCCTTGTGTATATTCAGAATTTATCTGATGACTGTAGACAGATTTAGATGGAAATATTTCCTCCAAGGAATTCAAAAAGTCCAAGCAACTTCTCAGTGTGAGAAGGAGTAAGTCAGATTTTTTATAAAGGGAACACTAAATCAGAAAATATGTGGCCATTTTGAAAATCATGGAACAACCTCTTTGCAGCCTGTTGAGTTGTGTATCACTTCCAGTGATTACATTTTCAGTCACTGCTGATGTACTGAATACAGCATGACTACTTCATAGATTGCTTTAAAAGAGCTAAAGTGCTGGACAGGATGGAGGAGAATTTTATGCCAATGCCGGCTAGAATGGGAGCTAGTAAACCCCGTCCTTTTATTTTCCCTTCATCTTGTTCAACTACATCAACTCCGTTTATTTCAGATTAAAGGCTGCAATATTGTCATTAAACATTGGCATTAACACTGGAAACCCAGTCTGCTGCCATGGTTGGCAGTGCCAACACAAGCTAATCATTCAGTGCCTCTGAGGACTTTTACTTCCATCTTTTTCTTTTGAACTACAGCAAGCTGCTTTCAGATCCTGGCATTCCAGACATCTTGTTCAAACCCAAGTGAAAACATATCGCGGTAATATTGGATGGTAAAACGCCGCGACCTTCCAAAAGCGTCTCTAAAGAAATCGCTCTGTGTAACCAGCACACTTGCACACACGCATAAGCTTTCACACCGGATAGCGTGTAAAACAGTCCAACGATAATTGAGCAGAGAAAGTCTTTGCATGGGGTTCTACAGGAGAAATCTTTTTAATGCGTCCGCACTCATGCACGGTTTTTCAAAAGTGCCACGAGAACAACAGGGGTCTTGGGGAAGGGAACCAATCAGGAACCTCTGGGGGCATAACAGAACAGAATAGAGCATTCTGGGGAAAGCCTTCTCAGTCCACCAACCTCCACAAAAACACAGCACAGGGGCCTCCTGCCTGCCACAAGAGTACTGAAATGCTATCTGATGTTCATGGTACTGCCCCACACGGGTTTGCCATCGTGCCCCAGTTCTGCTGAGGGGCTTGTCCATGGAAGTGAGAAGATTACCTAGTTTGGCAACCTTCAAATTCATCAACTGGATTTGTTAGGCAGGGGTGTGGGTGATTATCAAAACTCCCAGCTGTCTGCACAATTAACACTGCTGTTGATGACTGTTTCAAGCTGGCCCAGTTTTCCTGCTGGAAGACACCAGTCTAAAATTGGGGAATGCGGTTGATGCCTAGGCAAGATCTAGATGAAACAGGGCTGTTGTTTTGTTGTTTTCTTTTTAACAGGGCTATTGTAGACCATAAACATTATGTCTGGCATCCAAATAACTTTGCCAAAGGCCAGTTCCAGAACATCTCACTCTCCCTATCCTAACCATCTCATAAATAATGCCTCAACACTACAAAATCTCTGTAACTCTGTGCTTTTTATCAGAATTTCACCTCACTACAGCACTTTGATTTCTTGATTAGTTCTTCTGAGGGACATCATGCCAATAAGCCAGGAACACAAGCAGAATAGGAATAAAGATTCTCTTTACTGGACACACACCTGTTCCCAAGACAGCAGTAGATTTGTGTACAGTTTTCCAGCACAACACAGTCTCTGAGCATGTTCTAAATATTTGGTCTGTTCCCATCTATTTGTGAGTCAGATGTCAAGGAGTACTTCAAGTTGCCCTGTCTCTTCCTTTGACAGCATTCTTTTCTGTAATATGGCCCACAGAAGCCCTTGCTTAGATATACAAATTTATTTTACATTAGACAGGATCTAGAATAAAGCCAAGGAACAGCAGTAAGAACATAAAGCAGAAGTCAGAACCATCCTTTTCATCCAAGCGCCCAAACTACAGGGTGATTCTTGCCCCCCCTTCTCTCTTAACCTGGTTTAGTGATTCACAAATATCTCTTGTCACAGTTACTCAGCCCCAAGGAGAGATTTAGGGAATGGTGGCATTAAGCTAAGTTAGAAACCTCGTAAAATAAATCACACTGGTGCTAAGACAGAAGCTGTAGATTCGAATCTGCTATGCAAAAATTGAACCTAGGTCTACCATCTCTTGAAAAGCACTCCAGCGCCTACCTGAATCACCCAAAAGTTTGCATAAAGACGTGCAAAAACACTTCTCTTTAAAAATGTGAGACGTACATTTGAGAATTTGGAAGATGAGACCTGTGTTTGGGACATTACAGATGTCCAGGACAATTTTCAGGACACTGTCTGTAAATGCTCATTTTAGTAGCTTCTGAAAATAACTGAGACAAGAGCAAGGAGCAGCTTGGAGAGCTTGTTGTCAGGCCATGATGCCCCTTTCAGTCAGTTTAAAAAGAACTTATAATGCTTAAATTAAGTGTCTGTAACAAATGACCTACTTATCAGGCTGTGTAGATGCTACCTTGTGAATATGTCATGTCATACCCTGGGGTCTTGCTACTCCTTGCACCTCTTTGTACCCTGGTTTCCTTGGCATGGAAAGCAGGTTTGGGGAGACAGCATATTCCCCGTTCTTGCTCCAAAATTGTATTGGGATGTGATTGGGATAAATAAAACCAGGGAGTTAGGAAATTCTTCCACTGTTCTAGAAATGAAGTCTTCAACTATTATGTCTGTTTATATTCATAGCTTATATAGCAAGGGAGGCTGCTCTGGGAAGCTCATCTGAATTAATTACAGACACAAGGAAGCAGTTAGGTCACTGCAGCTGCTAGTTTTGATATGGCCCCCAGGTCTGAGGCTGAGGGGCAGTATAAAACCTGTGCAGAAAACATAGATTTCTACAGGAGATTTTTTATTTGCATTTTTCTATTCATTATCCTTTGCCGCCTTTGCTGCCTGAAATGCTGCGATACCAAAATCATGCATATATGATTCATCTGGGTTATCAGGGAGTGCGTTGGGAAGGAGACTGAGTGCCCATCATGGCAGGTGTAGTGGATTTGATAGCAACTTGGACATTTTTTTGCCACAGAAGCTGAAAGCACCCTGTGACTGCTGTGGGCTGTGCCTACAAGGCACGATTATATGTGTGTGCTCTGGCATGTGGGTGTGATGGTAATTGTTCACATCTGCATGCATGAAGAAAACCAGCCCTGGGCAGTCTTTACTTGCTCATTCCTTTCTGCCAGATGTTTTTTCACTTCTGTCAAATTTTTCTGCTCTTGAGAACAAGAAAGGGGACTCAGGGTGCTTCTCAGCTGCTCTCAGGAGCAGGAGGTGAAAGCTCTGTGCCTTAGGGAGGGGTACTGAGCTCTACTGAACAGCTCCTTGACAGCAGGAGATTGCACAGGATTTGAGTGAGGTCCATGACTCCTGTCCTGGGCCAGCAGAAAAACAGAAAAACTCAGCTATGGCTCTTCTGGAATTCAGGAAGACGATGCCCCTGTGGCTTAACAGACACCTACTGTCTTCAAGTGACCTCCAGGATGTGCACCATCCTTCATCTGGAAAACAAAAAGGCTAGAGCTAAGCTTTCCCAGGCTTCAGATTCTCTGAGAAGATCATGTAGCATATTGCCAGCTTACACTAACCCCTATCAGCATTAGTGCCTGATCTGGAAACCTTTTCTTTTACAACTGACCTGGCAGGCACACCTGCAGCATGCCATATGGTCCCCACCCTGTAATAATTACCAGCATTCTCTACCCATTTTCCAAGAAATGAGCAATTCCATATCCTATTATAAAACTGACCAACACTCTGTT
>VYZQ01001415.1:15921-36987 GCA_013400655.1 Mystacornis crossleyi
TGCATATCATGGCCTTGACTGGGGGATACACCACTTCAGGGTATTCTGGAACATGTTCCATCTACCTGCACATCTCTCCCACACTCAGGTCCTGGCAGCCCCTCAACGTTTCTTAATCATTTTCTTCAGATTGTGGCAGCCTATATTGGATATCATGGATAAACAGTATTCCTTCTGAGTGGATCACTCATATATATGTAAAGTCTCTGAAGTCCAGTAAATTCTGTTTTCCTTTTGTCATGGGTCTTCTCTTAATAGACTTTAAAAGACATATTTTAAACTAAATCCAAAATGTGCCCAGTAGTTCAAANTAAGGCACTGTTTATTGCATTTACTTGAAAAGAATCCTGGTGATTTCAGTGAGAATTGACTGAAACTGGGTGAGGTTTTTGTCTTTGCTTTTGGTTTTCACTGGTGATTTTTTGTTTGGGGTATTTATTTATTTATTTATTTATTTAAATAGGAGCTGAGCATTCAGATTCCCATTTAAGTTCTATCAAGCCTGGTGCCTGAACATGACAGCTGATAGCTAATTCTCATCACCCACCTTAGGAGAGTTTCATTGTTAACACTGAGAACCATTGAGAACATTGGTGCGTTCTGCATCCACTCTTTAGAAAATGTTATCAAAAGATTACTCTTTAAAGGCAGCCAATGTTGCAGGAAATCTCATTGGAGCTCTGCTCTCCTTAAGTACATTATCTAGCTGGAGTACAAACTTTAAAGGTTAAGATGTTAACCTTGGCTTTACACTACAGAGACTGTTCTACAAATACTGATAATACTGAGTTTTCTTAAAACAAGGAGGGGATGAAGCAAGCAACTTCTGGACTTAAAAAGAGTAGCAGATGTACTTACAAAAACATCTTTTCTAAAAAACATGTCTTAAGTTTGTCCTTTGAGTAATCCTGACAGGTTTGTACCATCATGGTTTGGGAACCACATAAATGCTTATAACTATATCACACAGGTATACATTGAGTATGTACCTAATTATTTACTTTTGAGTTTAGTGATTGCCAAACATGTCTCAAGTGTTGCCCTGAATCATGGCCTAAGTGCATAACTTAAGCAATCTACTTTTGCCCAGTCATTATATGCAGATTGTAAAGACTTAATATGTGTAAGTAGTACATAATGAGCACCATTAAAACTTCTAAAGAAGGGCTCTCTGTGTATAACGTATTCAGGACTGACTGCTGGGTTTGGTGTTTTGTGTCTAGGGCTTTCAGTCTATTTCGAGTGAAAATATGTAATTCTAGGCCACTCTTCCAATACATCAGAGTCATTTTCTGCACTTTAGTTGTTTTTCTCTCCATTTTTCCAGCAAAATAAAACATCATTACAGCAGGTTTAAAGTGCACTTTAGTGCCTGCAATCTTCCCATGCTATTCTTTAATATTTCATCATTAAATAGCAAAATAACCTGATATGATCCTAATTTAGTGCCAATTACACTGCATTGATCAAAGTGACCTTTTCATACTGGAGCACAAAAATCAATCCCGCTGCACAACAAATGTCAGGGGGATGAGAGCAACATATAATCTGTGACAATCAAAACATTACTTACAAATGAAATCACCAATGACCTGCATGCCAAGGCAATTTCTGCATAATGTGCACTGGTTTTATTTGCAGCTTTTGTTGGATTTTTTGTCTTGTTTTGTTCCTCTCTATCTGCTGCCAGACATAGTTGGGTTGTTTTACAGTTTCACTGACAACACTGAAAATGGTTGAAGCTCTATGAGTGATACCAAAATAATCACACAAAGCAACTATAACCTGTAGTGCATCTTTAATGTTCAGTAAAGTGTGATTTTCTGTGGACCCAAAAGTCAGATTGTCTTCTGACAATGCTCCTGTGACAAATTTGGTGATATTTCAAAATGTAGCCAAATTGACAGGGTCGGCCATAGGCAGGGGAGTCACAAAAAACTACTCAGGGATCCTCACTGTTCTGGCTTCAGTCAGTGATCCACAAGTCAGAGTTTGATGTAGATATTAGATCTACAAAGTTAATGACAAAATTGCAGTGACATTAATGGTGTCTGTCCTTTACCCATCTGTGTCAGTTTTAGGGTCCAAATGGGGAGGCATTTGGCTGCACAGGCAATATCATCTACCAGCTGTAGCTAGAAGCCACCTGAACTATCTATATCTGTAATTCAAAACAGAAAACTAGTTTTACGTCAATTTTCAGGGTTGGTTTTTTAATCATATAATAAAGGTATCTAAACTTTAAGTTGCTTTGTGTTTTGTTCGTAATTAATCCCTCAATTGAAAACCCCTCAATTGAAAAAATTCTTAACCACAACCAAGAAAATTTAAGTTGATTTGTGAATCTGCAACTATGAATCAAAGCTAGAAAAAATATAGTTAAAACCATGTTATAATCTGCACTTTCTGTTCTTTCTGCATTTCACTGTTGTGAGCATGTCACAGCACCAGAAGATATGAAGCTATGTTTCAACTGTGTCCTATTCAAGCATGTAGACTGTTGAGGTTTCGGGGTCTTGAAGCTTGTAGGCTTCCAGCATGTAAACTGCTGAGGTCTCTTCAAACATTTAGTTCTACAGAAACAGCTATGACTTTGCAAGATTAAAATCCATCTCCTCCAGTACCCAGGTAAGACTTGCAGGATTTGTGAGCTGAGATATGTCAGTGGCAGCTTGTCGACTCTTGGCTGAGGAATTTAATCTCTTTGTGTATTGTTTGTTTTCCTGAAACTAGATGTGGTATTTATACTGCACTCTTGGATTTTTCTTTTTTTATCTTTTTAGGTCTAAGATGGATGCTTCTAGATGATAAGTTAATGAGCAGAGCCTGTTTCTTAAATAGATGTGTCATGGCCTCGTTCAAGATAAGGAGTGGGATCTTGAAATCCATTCAGTCAAATTGTTTGAAAATTTTTCACTTTATTTTGCAAACATGCTTGGTAAAGGATTATGTCCCAAGAACTGAGGTAATTCTCAAAGGGTTGGGGGTTTTGTTTGTTTGTTTGTTTGTTTTGTTCTGTAGTCTGTTCTCCAGAGAGAAAGTGTTCTGATTGAAATAATTTATCCATAAGAAAAATCTCCAAGGCCTGGATATTTTCCCTGCTCATGCACACTAATCTGCTAATCAACCAAGAATGAGAGAGCATGGGAAAACCTAACTCTTAATATCAGTCTCAAAAGTGCTTGTTCTTCCAGATGCTTTAACTTCAGATCCAAAATAGACAAAAAAATAATTAGGGAGAGGGATTCTCAGGGTTTTATCATCCCTATTACTGTTCTGGGGGTCACAAAACATTTCCTTTTATAGCACTTCACTGATAATGAGACTGTACAGTCTCAGATAGGAATATCTAAAAAAGGGAAGCTAGCTCTGCTTTCTACCTCAGAGATGAATGAATGAAACCTTTGGTGCAGCACTTGAGGTCCTTGAGGGCCTCTGCATCAAGCTTAAAGAGCCCTTTTGGGTCATAAAGAAAAAAACTATAATTTGGGGGGGGGGTTCATATAAATTCGCAATATTTTTCCTTGATTTCAGTAGTATTTGCCAGAGATACAATACATGTTTCACTCACCAAGCTGATTAAACCTCAGTTTTTCTCAAGGGCATATAACAAGAATATCTCTCTTCCTAGAAAGTCCATTAGCAAACATGATTTATGACTGACACTTCCACAACTCTGTATGTAGCTCTGGTAAGAACTAAATAATATTCAAGACCTGGTTATGAACCAAATCCAATTCATTTCATGCTGATGCAGAATTAGTTTCAGACTAATGTAAAGGAACAGTATGGGCAGACTGTTAAGGTGACTCCTTTATTTTTAACATGTTATTCAGTGCAATTTGCAGCTTAACAGCTTCACTGTAAATGATGTGATTAAGTTTTATATATTTCTGTATATTTGATGTATTTACTCAAATGCAGCTGTCGTTTTGTATACTGTTTCAAATGTTTAGAACTGAATCAATTGTTTGGAGCAATCACAATTTCCAAAGACAATTTTTTTTTCAGTATTAAGCTGTAATGCAAACATGAACTAACAAAATAAAGATGAATATATAGGTCTGGACAAAGAAATTTCTTTCCATCATAAGAGGAAAATTGTAAAATTTATTCACCCTTAAAGAATCAGTTGAACAGATCCATTAATTTGTCATTTCTGGCAGACATAGACAATGCAAGAGTTTGCATCACAACATTCAAAATATCAGTTCAAAATAGCTGCCCCAACTCCACTTCTAGCATGTGCAGCTCATTCTTAAAAGCAGCACTGCTGCTTTCTTTCAGCACTTTACCTTGAGTCATGAGTGCAAATGGGAGACAAGTGGTCTGTTTAACCAAAATCTGTGTTTGGGCTGGTTCCGGCATTTTAATAATTTTTGATTTGTTACTTTTGTTTTGACTTAGTTACATTAAAGAATTATTGATAAGAATATACTTCATAATGGACTGTGTAGGTCTCAGTATAAAATGAATGTTATTTATTGAATAAAAAATATTATATTTATAAGTCTTAATTTATGGCTTAAAATATAGGCAGTATGTGTCTCAGGTACAAAAAACCATTCATTCAACAGGGAATATAAGGAAAAATGCCAAAAGAAGCAGAAAAAGTTTGGGATTGGCCTATCAATAATCAGTATACCTTATCCTGAGGTCTAGGTTCTTCTTCAGTTTGTTGCGTTATATGTGCAATATGATTACTCATCACTAAAATGTAGGGCAAACTGAATTTAGACAACAGTTCAGGGCTAACTCTGAGGTCAGAGCTAAAAAGAAAAAAATTATCAAATAATAGAAGCCAATGAATGAAATTGAATTTTTTTTTTAATGTTATTAAATGAACATATATGACTATTACTCTTTAATACATTACGCAACCTACTTAAACATTCAGCTGAGCTTTGAAATATTTAAGCCATAGACTGCCAGGGCATTCCACTTTCTTGGGCAAGACATTACCACCGTGCTGGGTAATGCTATCTCTAAAGCTTTTATGGTTTAGCATAAGAGGTACTTAGAATTATTAAATTTCTATTGATTCTGTATGCCGCAATTTCTATAAACATCTGATTTCTTTCTTATCTGTATTCTTTTAGATCTATATGTCCAAAGTGCACTCAGAAATGTAATCCTCAGACACTGGAGAAAACTAATCATTTGTCTACTCCAGTTATAAATCATACTTTATTAGAGAAAATCAAATTTTCTGTGATCCCAGAACAGAAAATTATGAACTTAATTCTTTACAAATTGCACAGGAGATAATATCCGATAATCCATTAAGCACATCTTAATCAGTATCTATCACTGTAATGTAAAGCACACTAGTAAGGATATGCATATGGCTGGTTAAGGCAACCACTACAGTGGTACACTATACAAATTTCAAAGAACTTGAAATTAATAGATTGCTAATGTATCAAACAACTAATTGGATTCAAGCGGAACAGTGAGGTATTTTGCATGCATAAGAATCTGAGTCAAAATGTGTTAACACCTGCAAGCTTTAAAATACAACAAAGTAGTGTCTCACATGTAATGAGAGAAACTAACTTCACATGAGAAAGTGTAGAAGTTTACTGTTAGCATGACCCAGTCCAAATGTTGCATGCTTAAGTGGAAAGATTCTTACTAACCTCACTGGGCTTTATGGAGGACCTTAGCAGCCTGGTATTACATCTTTCCTTAAAAAAACCTGAAAAATACACAAATAGCATTTTAAAAATAAAGGATAGCTTTCACAGGAAATTAATAGGACCTGCCACACTTATACTTTGCTTTAAGCTTGTCTTGGAATGAGTTTTCTGCCTGCGTATTTATGCACTAGAAAATCCTAACTGACCTGGAGCAGATTGAGTGATTATAGTGTGTGATTCAACAAATTCCAGAAACACGTTTCAAGTCCCTGAGTCACTCACATGCTGTTCAACTGTTTATTCACTGTGAAAAATGGCTGTATGACAAGCATGCAGAAAAAAAACTGTTCTTATCAAGACAGTAAGTAGTTTTGTGTGGCTTCTGCTAAACTGACCTCCCAACCTCCTATCCCAGCATATGTTCTAAACAGTTCCTTAAGTTCTTAACGAACTACAAGTGAATCAGGAAGGGAAGTAAGTCTTTCATACTTTCTCTGTAGACCTTTTCTAAAGCTCAGAAATAGTATTCCTTTTTATGCGATGTCACTTCTATCAGTAAATTAGTGTCCCTGCGCACAGATAACCACACTTCCTTGGTAAATGTAAAGGAAATGTTAATTACATGAAATAATTTCCTCTTTGCAAGACGAAGGGATGGTACTTGAAACCTCTCCTTTTCTGTCATACAAAGTCTTCTTCCAGTCTGAACAGAGCAAGCAATTCTAGGAGTTCCCTTTGTTTACGAAAATAGGTCTAAATTGATTAAACTAATCATTTTATTCTAACTGCTCTTTTTAAAGACAACTGCTGATTGCATGCCCCTTTTGTAGCTGTAGCTGAGCCTGAGATGGTACAAAATAACCATCTTGCCAGTTGTCACAACTATTTGCTCATTCTTTAATTAAACATAATATATAAAACCGTATAATTTACATCTAATTGGGAAACATCTTCTTCAGTCAGAAGGCAGCATAGTCTGATGGTATAAGTAGAAGCTTGGGTGTCAACAGGTCTGAGCTACTGTCCAACTGGAGAATCGCAGCTGGCCTGGCAAAGATTCCTTAATCTTCGCATTTAAAAATCTAATTTACTTACAAAGCACGATTTCAGTTAACCATTGACTTCATGAGTGTGTTGCGAGAGTTGGTTAAGGTCTGCATATTGCAGACCTTAAAACAGAACAAAAATTTAGCACTGACTTGCAGGAGCAGCATGCTGTGATAACAGCAAGACTGGTTGAATAAAACAAAAGAAGGACTCTAACTTCAGGTTTTTCTGAAAAAAAAACACCAAAACAAAACAAATCCCTGTGTTTCAAAGTCGTGCTTTGGTTTTCCACAAAGTTTAATGTTGTCGAGAAGGTGAATTGCAAATAAAATAATCAAACTCCATGAAGTAACAGGAGTAGGTTTATCCAAGGAGAGATCTGAGGAATCAGTCAAACATCACAACAATGTGTGATAGAAGAGAGGCGTGGGATTGAAGAAGTCCTCTCCACACTGCCTGAACACAAAGGAAAGCAGCTCTGGGAAGAAGGACCTGGGGGTCCTGGTGGACAACAACCTGTCCATGAGCCAGCAATGCCCTCGTGGCCATGAAGGCCAATGGTATCTGGGCGTACCATAAGAATAGTCCAGCCAGCAGGTCAAGGAAAGTGATCCTGCCCCTCAACTCAGTTCTGGTGAGGCCACATCTGGAATGCTGTGTCCAGTTCTGGACTCCTCAGGACAAGAGAGACATGGAGCTCCTGGAATGGGTCCAGTTCAGGGAGACAAAGATGATCAAGGGATTGGATCACCTCTCTTATGAGGACAGGCTGAGGGAGCTGGGCCTGTTCAGCCTCAAGAAGAGGTGACTGAGAGGGGACCTCATCAGTGTCTATCCATATCTGAAGGGAGGCTATGAACAGTATGGATCCAGGCTCTTCTCAGAGGTGCCAAGCAATAGGACAAGATGTAAAGGGCATAAACAGATGCACAGGAAGTTCCACCTGCATATGAGGAAGAACTTCTTAACTGTAAACTGGCATATATGTTATTTAGTTCAGCTCCAAAACCAACTATTTTACCAAAGGCAGGGCTTTTGCATTTTGAAGCAAAAATCAGATGCTAACAAAACATCATTTAGTGTAACAGGCTGATTTTTTTTAGATATTCAGTATACATTCAAAACTTTATATTATCTTGAATCTCATACTGCTCTTTAAAGCATCTCTTTTGAGTCAGAAAGACTCAAAAGGAGGACACTTTAGAAGCAAAGGAACAATCTATTATTATTCATGATCTGGTACACCTATTATCAGCTGTGCACTTAACTGAACAGGCCAGCATCCATGCTGCAGTCTAAGTTAATCTCTTGCTTTTCTGATTGAGAGCTCTTTTTCTCAAACAAAGGAAAAAGCATTAAGGTAAGATATGCCCAAAGGTCCTTTTATTGCATACAAAAATTAACCAGGACCCTTTTCCCACACGTGGGAATACACATGCTGTTAAATTTGAGACAATAAAAATCATTGCTTGTGTACTGACAGGGAAGTGGCACCTGTATTTTGGGGATAATGTCTTTCTCGTCATTAGACTAAAGCTTTATCAGCCATGAAAGTTTTCTATTTTTCTCTTTTTTGGTGCAATATGCATCATAGTTTTTACATGCTTTATGTTTTGGTCTCCAGACATACTCTTTCCTGGGAAATTTTCTGCAGCCAAGGAGAATTTGTCACAATCTGGTAAATTTACAGAGCAAACCTCTTTTATGCATAAGTTTTTTATGAACTAATAGCATTCACTGATATCCACAGGGAAGGCAGAGGTGCCAAAGAAACAGAATCTTCTCCATACCCTGCCTACACTGAAAATTAAACATTACATAAAGCACATATAAAGTTAGACAATAAAGTTAGGCAATTAACAGACCTTTACACCCTGCAGCTTGATCCTATGTTATCCTCCACACCATAGCTTGAATCAATACCATTACTAACTTTACTCTGTATGCCCAAATTACACACATTGCAGCCCCGATTCACTAGAAGTTGCCAAACTTCTGATTAGTAAAAGTTGCAGGTTGCCAAACCAGCACACCAGTCTCCTTTGAACAGGTCACCAGGCCTTTGACCCCTGTGCAAGCAGGAGCTGGATCTTTTTCTGGGGACAAGTGCCGACACTGAAGGAAAAGGACTGAACAGCAGACAGAATACGACTAAGCCAATGATATCATTATTGCACTAAATCCTCATTTTGTCTTTTATGCTCCACTCCTCTACTCTTACTGCAGATAGCTATGGATTAAAGCTGGAGAATACACAAATGCTGGAACACCCAATTATTATTATTCAAACCTTTCAGTGAATCAGAACAGGTGTGACTGAATTAATTAAATATATTTTTATGACAATAATCTATGTGAATAATATACTCCATCATCATCAGTCTCTGGGATGATAGTTGTTGATGCCAACTGATGACACAAATTCACCGACTTACAAAAATTGGGGTATTACATTCTTAAAAATCAGCTTTTGAATGTGAGCCAAACCCAGGACATGGCTTAAATAGAAACATAGCATAGTTTGGAAGAAAAACTTGCCTTAATGTGAAAATATCTCCCCAGCCTATCTGTTGTAATTAAGTGTTGGTGGTCACTAGACAGCATACATTTCCCTTAGACAGAAAAGTCCAGGATTTAGCACAGCAGTAAGCCCGAGTGTAGTAACCTGAGCCGAGTAACAAGGGAAGATATATTGAGAATGAAGCACAGCAGAGAGCAAACTCTTGAATTGCTTCTCACTGACTTTACAACCTGTAGAGAAAGCCATACATCCTGCACTGAGCCACCCCTTCCCTGAGAGGTGGGTGACGGGCCCTGTCCCTGCCCATCCTCCCCCCGCGGGCGCACCTGCCGGCTGTGCTGGCCAGGTCCAGCTGACGTGCCTGCTGCCTGCAGGGTAGCTGGGATCAGGGGAATTAGTTCTGCTTGCCTTGGGAGGCCAGCCCAGCCGCCACGGTTTCTATTCAAACTCCCCTCCACCACTCAAGCTCAACTGGAACCATTTAGTACCCTCATTGTTCTGTGGTTTTTATTTGTTTCCTTCCACTCAAGCACATGTTAGAAAAGGCGACCCCCCAGCAATCTTTTTTTTTCCCCCCTTTTCACATGACTAAGCGATTATCTTCTTCCTAATCAAAGAGACAGATGAAAAGAGTTTATTAATAAAAGTTCCCCTTCAGGAAGATTGGAAATGAATGATTAGTAAAATACACCCAATTTTACTTATAGACCCCCCTCATAGAGAGGCATCTGTGAAGGGTAGGGATGCCAGAATAGTGGTGGGGACTCAGGCATCTGGAAGCTGTTTGCGATATGGATTAGAAGTCAGGCTGCACATAGATACTGCCTCCAGTCACAAAAGCTCTCTCTGTGGAGGGGAAAAAAATATGCTGCTTGTTTACAGTGCTACTTTTTCCCTTTGCTCGTTATCTGTTTTATTTCTTCCCTTGCTCCTCTCTCCCCACACCATTCATGTGCAATTATGTCTGCACCGATACGCCAGCTGGTGGGGCCTGTTAACCATACCCACCACACCAGCATCTAGGAAAAGGGGAGAAGGAGACAGGAGCTGGGCAAACAACACAGCATTGTGCTTGGGACCGGGGCATTATCTGCTCCCTGTTGCCAGGGACCGCTGATCAAAACAAGAAAAACAACTCCTGCGCTGGGAAGAACAGACTGAAGATAGTCGTGTCTTCAGCTTGCAGTGTATCCACAGCATATTTAAAACAGTGGTAAATCACAGACACAAAAACTCCAAGGGGCTTTAAATAAAGGAAAGAGCTGAATATTTAAGCAAGTTTAGAATGAATGGTGTTTTCCAGACAGATCTAGTTTTACCAGCATGAGCCTGAGATGGTTGCACTATTTACAAGCATTAAACCAGACCATCATAAAAAATTGTGTGAAACCTGAGAAACATTCTAGTGAATAATTCTATCACACTTGTCTTATGAAACAGATACTAAATACAGTCAAATATGTTACCTTTAAATTTCTCTAGCAATAGGCTTTTCTGATGCTTTGTACTTGTTAAAATTTTAGTCTCAAAATCAAATAAGTGCAGAAGTATAAGATAAGGCTGCTTAAATTCTATATGCATACATTAGAAATTATATTAAGAGAGTATCCCACCTGAGTGTGAGGGGGCATGGGATCAGGGTTTTAAGCCTTCTATTTGTCCAGTTTTCCTTCACTCAAAAGAAACAGAATCCCAGTCCTAAACTGCTTCCAAAAAATGTAATTGAAAAATTTTTAAAATGAAATTATTATTTTAAACTTGGTTGCATTCAAATCCAGATTCTCATGCTGCATTTCAAAGAAGATAAAATTTCTCCCCTCTAACACCTTATTTGGAAGAAATTGCATTCTGAAGCAAAAGCATTTTTTAAACAGAAATAAAATTAAGCATTAAGCTGCATCTCAAATTCAACTTTTTTCTAGGAACTTCTCCAAAAAAAATGCATTTAAGAGCTGAAGGAAAATACATCTGAGGAAAATAGATTTTTGTGCAAGCATATTTCTGAATTTGTCAGCATTTTTGATTATTTGAGAAAGCAAAAAGGCAAATTAATTGGAAGACCACTACAAAATAATTCAAACATCTCCACATAATTAAAATTACAGCAGCATCATGGTAGGGCTGTACTATTGCTAATGCAGTAAATAAAGCAGGCTATTGCAGTAAATCCAAAATTATTAGATTTAAACTCATGACAATGGATATTCATTTTAGACCTAGTGGATTGTATCAGATATATATTTTAAGCCTCTTAAATGCTTATACATTAGAGGTATAGAGAATCTCTTCTTCTAGAGGAAGGATTGCAGAAAAAAACATACCTTGCAAACAACATCTTAATGCCATTTATGTGTGTCATTTTACAAAAAAAAAATTAAAAATTATAGGCTTTTATTTCCACAGAACAAAACAATGAACAAGACCGGTGTTGTACAGGTTTCCTTAAAATGGGTTTAAGGTGATCCCATGACATACAAGTAGCGGGGATTTCACTGGTCACTCCTCATTAGTGCCAGCAAAGTTTTAAATAACATTCCACTATCACACATTCCATATCTGTTAAAATTTAGAGAAATCTTTATATAGTATTAGTAGGCTAGTTTATCAGATTTCCATGACAGTAACAATCTACCTAAGCAAGTCTTCTTGAAACAGAAAATCACAACGTATTTAAAACCTATTAAAAATAAATATTTTGCTATCGACATAAATCATCTACAATAGACTCAATATACTATGCTGCATCTTCCCAGGTGCAGATATCATGTATACCATTTCTTAAAGTAGCTACTCTCTTCCTTTCTCTTCTTGCAAGTGATGTAAAGTTAAACCCCTCCTTTACCTGGAAAGAAGATGTAGTGCCCAACTAGAGCCACACTTTCAAATTGCTACCACTACAGGAAGCTTCATAGTTAAATGTAAAAGGAAAACATTGCCTCAGTAGGTCATCCTTGTTCAGGTTCCTGTGAGGAAGTCCTAGGGAAGGGAGAATAGCCTGGGGTTTGCAGTGGTGTTTTTTGGTAGTGTTAACATTAAAATATTTCTCTGTTTCAGATAGAGCATGGGCCAAATAATGACGTTTGCAAAACATAAGATATGTAACAATATTCTTAATTGTTCAGGCATCTCTGACAAATCTCACCTTCCTTATGCTTAGTCTGCATTCGACACCTACACCAAAGGGATTTCCATTTATAAAAGAGCAATTTACAGCTAAGAAACCAGGCCTTTTTTTCCTGAAGAATTGTACCTACAAAAGAAAAAAAATGCAATGGTTGAAACTATTGAAGATAACATTTACTTTCACATAAAAAATATGGTTAGATTTTGTCTTTGTGGTCTTTTTACAGATAATACAGAAATTTTATAAGATAAGAGAATTTTTTTAGTGGAACAGCCACTTTACCACAGGATATACCTATGCTGCTCCTCTTCTCCTTTGGAAGAGTTGTATTTAGCCACATGTGGAAGAGGACAAACAGATCATCATGAGGGGATTGTTTATAGAAGGGAAGACCAGAACAGAGGCTGCAGGCCAACCACACAAGTAAAATATGTATCGCTTTAAAGATCTTCACTTATACTCCCCTTGAACAGAAACTGCAAGGCTCCAGACAAAACTGTGTCAAGATAGAAAAAATAAAATTTGTACATATTGTACATAGATGCAGGTAGGGGCATATATGCATCATACACTTACATGCATCTAAACAGCTCATTGTGTCTGGATGTTGAACTTAATTTCAGAAACTTTTACACTCTTGGGTTAACATTCTTTTCTTTCTTTTCTCTTCTCTTCTCTTCTCTTCTCTTCTCTTCTCTTCTCTTCTCTTCTCTTCTCTTCTCTTCTTCTCTTTTCTTTTCTTATGTGTTGGTATTCATTGAGGTTAGTGATTTGTTTAGTTACATATCTTTCTGTGTGGGCGAGCAGGCTGTGTTATCATAATCACCTGTTCAGCTGTTTCAACTGTACTTACACCACTCACATCCAGTCCACATGGTTTTACTTGAGACTTTGATTAAAAAATGTCATCAGACATAAGACATTCTTATCTAACAAGGAAAGCAAAACCACTGTTTTAGTTTTGTGGAAATATGAATGATATTGTAGTAATAACTAAAGAAGCAGAGGCTGTACATGTTTTATGATTTTTTTTGCTATAAAATTAGTGTATTTAATGAGGCACATAAATTCCATGTTTTTTTACTAGAATGCCATAATTGCATATGGCCATTTGCATGTGCACTTTTAAGTCATATTTACATGTTATCCTTTAACAGCAGTTTGACAAAATAGAGCCTTTGTTTAATGGAAGGGAAAATGCAAACAAATACTCCATCTACTACATAAATACACAAAATCAACGGTTTGGGAGCATGTCAAAAATATATGAATGTATTGCACATGGTTATATGGTAATCATACATTTAGGTCTGAATCTCTAAACGCATGCATGCAGCTCCATGTGTCCAAATTTATGTAGTATGTCTAAACCAGGCAACAAAGAATTAAAGAGAACAGAAAATGTGTAAAAAAATTTTTTTTCCACATCAAGACATGATACATACTGAATTTAGAACTTTTGTTTAAAGAAAGAATAAAACTGGGATATTATACTCCATTTTCTGTAAATGCCTTAGCTAGATGGCTCCAAAGAATAATAAAGGTTTTCAGCTAATATAAATCACTTCTAAAAATTATTTTATGAGTATAGTTTTGAAAAGACAAGGCAATATGGTTTAACAAACACAAGAACTAAAGTGGTAAGGAGGATCTATTTGTCCTCTTCCACATGTGGATAAATCCAACTCTTCCAAAGGAGAAGAGGAGCAGCATAGGTATATCCTGTGGTAAAGACATTTTGACTGGTAGCCGATCAGCATTCTAATAACATCTTTTTCAGCTATGAAAGCCAAAGAAATATTGGACTTATTTCTCTTGGAATATCTAAATAAATGAAACTTGGACTACTTCCTTAATTTGTCCATGTCCAGATTAAAAAAAAAAAAAATAAAATCCAGTCTATTTCCTTAAAAAGTCTTGTTTAAAAAATTATTACTGTCACTATACAACCTAACATGTCTCTGTTTTCAAGTATGGTAATTAAGGAGAGTAACCCATAGGACTTTGTCCTCCCCTCCTCCCATGGTCACAAGCACAGAATTCGCTTTGCATTTTACCTGTATATTTTGCCTTCATGTTAGCCAGCATACCCGGAGTGCTTTGCCATTTAAAGTGAAACTAAAACGATAAAATCTCATTTTTGCTGCTTTTCCCTCCTAGAGTTACATTAAAAACTGAATATAATCTGAATTATCTAGAGTTACATTAATCTTGCAAGTGGGAAAAAATAAATTAAAGATATTTCTTTAGAGGAAGAACACCAGAAGAACTCTACTCCTTCAGTAGTTCAAGCCATAAGACTATTACAGTGTCTGTGTTCAGCTATCTATATTTGTCTACGTATATAATTTTGAACACATTTTAATTGTAAATTTAACTCTGCATTTCTTGGATAGACTGTTAATTTTGGATAGACAGCTTGATCATTTCATAGCCTCTAGCGTTTTTTCTACATTATTATGTGTACTCTTAATCTAATTTTAAGACAAAAATCATCAAACAACAACGTGTTTTAGTTTGTCTGTGACATTTCTCCTAGGCAAAAAGTGCCAGATGAAAAGTCCAGTGAAAAGTGTCAAGAAAAAAAGTAGATTACAGGGCTAAAACAAATGCTTAACCCACTCAGCTTAACCCAGTGGGCATCTTTTCACCCTCATCAATGTGAATGCCTAGTGAGAATCTCTCTTTTCTGTGAAGAAACAAGACCAGGTACTGATAACATTTATTAATTTTCATCCAACATGCAGAATTTATTCTCTGCTTTTCTGCCATCTGAGATAATTCTTTCAAAATTAAAACATAGCAGGATGTTTGAAGTTTTTAACCACTTCTCAAATGCAAGAGGTACAAAGACCAAATCCAAATCATCTATTTCCTATCACTCAAGTGCCCCACTGTAGAAGTGACATTTTGATTCTGCCAATTAAAATAAATAAATAAATACATAAATGCTTGTAATTTGTAAAGAAAGCTAATTGATAAATGAAGTGTCACCAATTACTAGTGGTGCTGGCAGGGTGACATTTCATTATCCCACCAGACACCTTGCCGTCATGGGCAGGGAATCACAGAAGGACAGGATCCACGGCAGCTGACCCCCTCCTCCCTGGCCCTGACTCCAGGCATCCCTTTCTCCGACCCCTTTGCCAGTGCCACATCCGCTTTCGTCCGCGTGCGCAGGGTGGCGGGACTGGCTGTTGTGATGGCGCGGTGTCGCTGGGCTGGGTGACAGCCCGTTCTCCACAGACATCGCTGTCAGAGAATCACAGACTTCCACATGTACAACGAAATTAACTTCTGTTAGTCTGACATTTTCCGCAATCAATACTCACAGGGTCCTTGTCTCTGGGATCAAAATTCATAAATCAAAAGCAGAAAGCATGAAATAAGGTATTTGATAAATCCATTAACTGAAGTGGAAGTGTACTTCTGTCACACTGTTTAAAGACTACAGTAGTGCTGGCTAAAGGGGGAGAAATCTAACAAACACATTAAGTGAAGTGCTGGCTTGTGTTTGTTTGAATATATGGCTCAGTCTCACTTGCTGAAGGACTTTATGCCTGGACAGCAGACAAGTTGGTTTCCCTGGACTCCACGCTGGACAAACTGCTTTCAGAAAGCAGAAAACCACCAACTAACCATTTTCTGATGGACAATCCTCTCCTCCACTCCAGAACTATCCAAGTTAAAGACAAATCTGCATTGCAAAATGTAACGCCACTTCAAACCACTTTTAATGCACTAAAGCTGCATGAGCTTAATGTGTGGGCCATTGTTTTTAAGGGTTAGAAGGAAGTCCAAGATACAGATAAGGACCAAGAAAACTTTTGTTGCATTTTTCAGTCCAAACATCCAAGTGACTCCTAAAGCCGCAAGGATTACCTGTCAGTACTGTTTGGCATCTAGGAATATTTTTTTCAACAGAGGGCCAAATCCATACCTGGTATCATCTAATGTGGGTCTCTTCAAGTGACAGTAGTTCTCCAAAAGCTAGAAACTCATCCCATGGTTTGCACACTCTTAAAATTTACTATAAAGATATAGCTGTATTTTTTAGCTATGATTCATGGTATAGAATTAGTGATAGTTTACATTTGAACACAAATAGCATTATTTTTAACAGAGCTACTTTTTAAGGAATTTCATAACTATGTTTGCTGTGATTGAAAACTGCAATGTCTGCTTGATACGCAAACTGCCTAATGGCCAAACCTTGTATCTATAATGCAATATAAAAGGTAGCAGTAGACAAGTTACTTTCATTAGACCGTTTCTTTATATCACTTCAAATACCACGACAATACACTTTCCTTCTTTTATACTGTAAAATGAAGACGAAGCAGATGCTCTTCTGTATGACAAAATCTTCTTCTTAGAATAGCTTCTAAGTATAACTGCATGTTATCAACAAAGCTCCTATTTTATAGCTTCTGAAATGAGTGGAACAATATTTTCAGCACATCTCATTCTATATTTGGTCACTACCTATCAATGAATAGTTTGATTTTGCTTTTCTCTAATTGCAAGCTATCCAATAATTAGAGCAGGTTTTTTCTATACAGATCTTTTGTCTTCTAAGTCTGTCAATAGCTGTGATTTTCTAAGAGTCTGAATCTACTCTAATAGACCTATGAGAATGACTATTTTTGCTGTTATGTACATTCAATAAAGTTTTTCCCCTACCCCTTAAAGGATTCTATTACTTTCTTTTCTGCTCTGAATAATACATCTTCCCTTGAGAAAACTCATGTAAACAGAATAGAAGTCTTCATTTAGATTTAGATAATAAAATTACTGGACGTCTTGCTTACCTGACTATTTATACTTATAGTATCACCCTTATCATAAAACCATTCTAAAACTAAAATGTTCTCAGTATATTGGCCTCTGATATTTACCACTCTAGGTAACATCTATGTGTGGGTGTTTTCATCATTCAAAGAGTCTTAGCTGAAAATATTTTGGGAGAAAATTTTTTTGGGTTTTGGTTACAATCAACTTTTAACCCTGTTTCTCTTTTTTTTTTGGTTTTTTTTTTTTTTTTTTTTGTTTTTCCCATGAACCCTGGGAATCCTGACTCTGTGTCTTCCCATGGTGGGAGCTGAGAAGCCACAGCAGCTACTCATCTGTTGTGGCTTCCCAAGCAATAAGATCTCCACTCCTTCACTCCTTCAGTCAATCTGATTCTCGGTCTGCCCGGGTGACAGGTGACTGGCAGGGTGTGTGTCCTGGGAAGCTGAAGAGGCAGACAGTCTATCCACTGATGGAAAACCAGCCAGTTAAATGCCATTTTTATCTTCCCCAAAACTGACCTGTCAGAAATATTTGGCTTTTTTTCTTTTTTTTTTTTTCCCCCCCTGCATGAAGGAAATTTGTTTTCTATTCAGCTCATTTCAGGGGTTGTTACCAAAGAAGGAAGCCACTATTACTGAGAGAGCTTTCACTCACTTAAACACAAAATTCAGTAAGTTTGCTCACAGCAGAATACCAAGCAGATTACCTTGCTTAGGACAGTCAGTATAGATGGGAACTTATGATGTTTTCAGATCTCAGTCCAGGACTATTAATTGATCCACACCTCTCCAGAAGGGAAAGTATCTAATTAAAAATAAGGTAGAAAGGAGAAACCATTTATGTCTCGTTCTTTTTCTGCTCTCCCTGCCGCAAAGTTGACTTCTCAATTTCCCGGTCAAACCAATCTGAGAAAAATTCCTTCCCTTTGCTTATCTAACCCATTGACATAGAAGATGCTTAAGACTAGGGAACATGATGCTTCAGTGCATAGTTGATTCTCATAATATCTTCATATCTATATTTCTGCAGAGTCACTTGGGAGGGTGTATGAAAAAATACACTCAGAAGGAATCATACTCCCTAGCAATCAGCTAACAAGTGCATATGTTTCAACACTCTTCAAGATATATGTAATGATACAGTGTGGTTTCAATTTTTACCAGAACTGCATCTTTCCAGGTTTTTTTTACTCCTCTGTAAAGCAAGGTGGTCTGTAAATTTTTAGACGATTTCCTGTAGAAAAGGAGACATGATTTCTGTTGATGTTATCCATGACAACATGATAACATTATTTAGGAATGGTATAGTAAACCCAGAAATCCTCCAGTAGAAACTTACACTGGCCAGCAGTGCTGTGACTTGAAGAAGCATAATTTGTTTTGGAATTTAAGAACATGATCAGACAAACTATTTATAAATGCATCTTATAAGCTGAATTAATTTTTTTATATGCTTTTGATGTCTAATGAAGAATTTTAGCTGCTGTCCAAATAGACAAGTCATGTACTTGCAAGTCTTTTGAGACTTATTCAATAAAACAGTGAATTCCCACAACAAGAAATATTACTTCAA
The DNA here is from genome assembly GCA_013400655.1 of Mystacornis crossleyi. NCBI lineage: Eukaryota > Metazoa > Chordata > Aves > Passeriformes > Timaliidae > Mystacornis > Mystacornis crossleyi. The sequence continues at coordinate 34,619 of VYZQ01001415.1, forward strand.
AGATCTTGCACAACTGAAATATGGACAAATGATAAAGTTAAGCTTCTCAATGTAATGTCCCAGGAAAAAGAACTTTTCCATTTCATTCAAAAAATAACTAAAATATCATGACAAGTGAAATGGAAATAATTAATTTTTTCCTTTTAGAAACCAAATAAAATTACACTGATAAACCTAGCAGCGAGCTGTCATTATAAATAGCTTGGTGTTTTCTGTTCTTTTTGAGAAAAATATTCTGCTACCTCTTTGATTCTAGTAATGAATACTACTTCCTTCTAGTAAGCTTTTATTACTCTTCTAAAGGGAAAGCCCTTTTTTTATTTGAGGGGATGTCTAATAGTATGTGTTGATTATAAATACAAAACAAAACCTTATATACAATCATGGAATAGTTTGGGTTGAAAGGGGCTTTTATAGGTCTCTTAGTCCAACCCTGTTACAGTGAGCAGGGACATCTTCAACTATGGAGTTTCAGTACTAAACCTTTTTTAAATTATAAAAAATTGTATATTATTAAATACTTTTCACCAGTACTAAACACATACTTCCTGCTATAGTCTACCCTGTAGTCCCAAGAAAATCTATTTGGCAGCAGCAATCATTAATATCAAAACATCTGCTTTGCTTGTATTTTCTTATACAGGTTTCTCTATTACATTGAAAATAAAAGACAAGATAGTTGCTTATAGTCTATGTAAATGCTGAGACCTTTTTAAAAATTAGGAGGGAAAGAGAAGAGTCTTATTGCAAACACAAGTGCAGAAGAACTCCAGTAGTCAGAGCATTTGTCACTGAAGAGCAACAAGAAGATTAATTAGGTAATGAGAAGATTCATGATGAAAGTGCATACCTCCATGTGATGCAGAGGGAGTTTTTCCTTGGTTCTGGAAGCTCAGAGACAAGACCATTTTCTTCCTCTCTGTTCTAGGCCCCTTTAATTAAAATTCCTAAAAGAGACAAAGGTGTAGGATTTTTATTTGGGAATTTTTGTGTGTCTGCTGCTAGAATGAATGCTGCTATATGAAAATAATTACCCTCTCTGAAAAGCTTTATAGTTAACCACTCTTAACTGTGCCCTACAACTTTCATAAAATTTAAATGTAATATGCTGGTTCTCACTTGGCAAGAAATATGAGAAGCTATGAAAATAGTCCTTCATTTTTATTTCATTGGACATAGCTGTTCTAAAAACACATGAACAGGTCAGTTTTTTCTTTGCTATACTTCTGCTTTCTGACAGGAAAAAAAGGAATAATGGTGAACCATTATTTCAGCATCTAGAGTATTCCCTAGCCAAAGTGCAAGGGTTACATCAATGCTGAAATAGAGATATCCTAGTCATTTAGGGCAAGACTGCTTTGTTTTCTTCTAAGTCATACTCCATTATGACTTTTGAATTGCCTAGGGTTCCACAAAGCATGCTAATTTAATATCTTAAGGCTATGGCAGTCACCTAAATGTCCATGGTATAGTAAAAAAGACAGCACTTTTTTTTTTTTTTTTTTTTTTTTTTTAACTAGGAATAGGTTTTCAGAAGCAAGGATGAAGAAAATACTTGCCTTACTATTTTTACAACCAAAACAAAGCTGCAAAACTGCAACAGATCTTTCTATGGAAAAGGCTCTCTCCTATGGCTTTGGAGGCAGGAGAATGCCAGGGAAACTTTTGGAGTTATACTTTCCATTCTGTCCCAGCACACCATTCTGTTATCAGTTTGCAAATGCTTACAAGACACGTCAGGAACTGTGTTGTTTAATTGCCTTTTTTTGCACTTACACAGTTCACAGTTCAAGCAGTGATGAGAAACCATAAATTTGACATAAATCCTAGTGTGCATGAAGGTAACGTGCTAGGGCTTCTTGCCTCCTCCTACTATCCCTAAATGAGTAGTTGGCAACTTTGATAGCTGACTATTAAGAGAAGATTATAACAATAAGGTATTTTAAGCCAGCAACAACAAAGCACAACCTCAATGTAGCAGTTGCAAGCACCTAAACTCATTACCTGCTCCAGCCTCAGGCTCAAGCAGAAAGAAGGGAGAAGTGTGAGAGCTATTTGCAAACATTTTAAGGTGCTGTGGTTCCAGTCCTGAATTTGAATGGAAAGCTGTGAGAGAGCTATGTGAGAGGTTTAACAAGCTGGGTATGACAAGCAGAAGAGGAGCCACTCTTTATTTGCTAAACTGGTATTAAACATAAATTGGTAATGCCAGCCAGAGGCTTAGTCCCTCTCACTGAAACTTTCTAGCCATTTACTAACTACCTCAAGGAGCCCGTCTTTTGCTAGTTGGAACATTTACAATGCCATACACCAAACCAGATTTAGGTAGAAATGAACATGATCTCAAAAAAAAAAAAAAAAAAAAAGGA
>VYZQ01001415.1:37511-48312 GCA_013400655.1 Mystacornis crossleyi
TAGTGTGCATGAAGGTAACGTGCTAGGGCTTCTTGCCTCCTCCTACTATCCCTAAATGAGTAGTTGGCAACTTTGATAGCTGACTATTAAGAGAAGATTATAACAATAAGGTATTTTAAGCCAGCAACAACAAAGCACAACCTCAATGTAGCAGTTGCAAGCACCTAAACTCATTACCTGCTCCAGCCTCAGGCTCAAGCAGAAAGAAGGGAGAAGTGTGAGAGCTATTTGCAAACATTTTAAGGTGCTGTGGTTCCAGTCCTGAATTTGAATGGAAAGCTGTGAGAGAGCTATGTGAGAGGTTTAACAAGCTGGGTATGACAAGCAGAAGAGGAGCCACTCTTTATTTGCTAAACTGGTATTAAACATAAATTGGTAATGCCAGCCAGAGGCTTAGTCCCTCTCACTGAAACTTTCTAGCCATTTACTAACTACCTCAAGGAGCCCGCCTTTTGCTAGTTGGAACATTTACAATGCCACACACCAAACCAGATTTAGGTAGAAATGAACATGATCTCAAAAAAAAAAAAAAAAAAAAAAAAAAAGGAGCAGGTTTTAATGTTTTTCAGTTTCTCGATTCAGTTCCCTAAACTGCAACAGAAATTTTACTCATAAAAGAAGAGACTGCAGGAAGCAGCCCAATGCAGATATAAGTGTTGGGTGCAAAGAGAGGAGGAAACCCTCCTGCTGGCAGAGCTTCTGCCTGTGCCAGCTAAAAGTCACCGCAAAACTTGTTTGTGCTTAAAAAGTCATAATTAGAGGCTAGTCCTGCTCTTGACACTAATCCTGAGCCTTTCTTTATAGCCGGATGTTGCTCTGCAGTGGCTATGGAGTCTTTGCTTCCAAGGGTGCTGCTTTCTCTCACCTGGAGACATGCTGCAGGATGAGGCAGTTTCAAAATACAAAATCGAGCATCTAATCGAGATCGAGTGCATCTAATCTTTACAAGGCCTTACTGCATGCTAACTGAAGTTAAGATTTCAGAAATAAATGGGAATAAAACTGCAAGAGAAAAATTTAATTCATTTATTGATGACTACAGGGTAAAGTGCACTTTTCTCACCATGCTTATCTTGATAACTATATGCTGACTTAATTTTTCTTCCTTTAGGTAGTCTAATGTTTTAAAGGCTTTTTCCAGTTTGTGATTGTATATTTATTTCAGCTGATACCCTATGAACCACCTGAGCTCATTTAAATGCCATCTACCACATAACAAACACTGATTTCCTGCTAGGAGATGAGGGAGCTGCAGCAGTTACACTGTGTTATTGTACCACAGTGGCAGGCTGCCAATATGTTCATTCACATTTGTAAATTCTGTCCCTTCTGTAAAAGAATAACAATCATATGTTATGAGAACTGAATACTTTGATAAAATCTCAAATGTTTATCCAAGACAGTTGTATCATCTTCCTTGAAATTCTGTGATGGAACATTCCTCTGTTACACAAACAGTGACAAAATAGACACAAAATAAATACCTGATTATACATTTATTTGTAATGGGTCTTTTTCTATTCAGGAAAACAATTTGCTGGTTAAAAAAAAACCCCAAAACTAAATGCTGTATGGTACTTCACAGATTTTTTGCACATTTGGAGGACTGTTCTAGTTAGGTCATGTCTTTTTCACGGAAACAGAGAATAAGTTCATCAAAATAGCAAATCTTCTTTTGAGCCAAGACCTATGAGGATTCTTTTAATAAAGTGACAACTTTCAGTTTCCTCGTAGACCTGCAACGATGCAATTGCCTAGAAAGGCTGCTATTGTTACAGCTACTGTGTAGATAATGAATGAGTGTGACACAAGATACTAGTGAAGTGGAAAACAAGGGATTGTTGGCACCGTCCCCATGTTCTCTTTACAGGACAATTAGAGACACTCGGCATTGTCAAAACACTTTTCAAGATTTAGTCACAAGTTGGAGGTAATCTATCTGTGATTGCTATTGGCAAAAGGTGNATTTGCTGAAATTTGCTAAAAAAAAAACCCAAAACTAAATGCTGTATGGTACTTCACAGATTTTTTGCACATTTGGGGGACTGTTCTAGTTAGGTCATGTCTTTTTCACGGAAACAGAGAATAAGTTCATCAAAATAGCAAATCTTCTTTTGAGCCAAGACCTATGAGGATTCTTTTAATAAAGTGACAACTTTCAGTTTCCTCGTAGACCTGCAACGATGCAATTGCCTAGAAAGGCTGCTATTGTTACAGCTACTGTGTAGATAATGAATGAGTGTGACACAAGATACTAGTGAAGTGGAAAACAAGGGATTGTTGGCACCGTCCCCATGTTCTCTTTACAGGACAATTAGAGACACTCGGCATTGTCAAAACACTTTTCAAGATTTAGTCACAAGTTGGAGGTAATCTATCTGTGATTGCTATTGGCAAAAGGTGAACTTGATTTCCTAAAAGTGTGCAAGTGTTTTAGCATAATTAGTTTGAAATAAGAAATGTTATCTCTATTTATTAGAATTTCATGACAAACAGAGATAACAAATTAAATGCAAATAAGTTTTCTATCTGTGTCATTTCAAAGTTTTCCTTTTCTATACAGTGGAATTTAGAGAGATTCTGCATATAATGGGCTGCTTGTAGTGAAAAAAAAAGGGACTACATGCTTGGGCAGTGTTCCCTGGCTCTTGCTCCACCATATCTCAGCATATGATACGCATGCCAACTCATCATCTATCACTTGCTTCTCTCTTCTAAACTGAGGTGAAATATAGTAAGCAGTGTGCATACAGTTCTGAAGCACAAATCGTTTGTACAATTATCTCTTATTGTTATGCACACAATTTTATTAATTTTTAATTGGTTTATACCTCCTCTAAGCAAGCCTATAAGACCACATCCCTTGTTCAAACTCTTGATTTTTTTTTCTCTGCTGTAAGGTCTGTGCCTTTAACACATGCTGCTTTTATTATAAACCTAATCCTAAGGCTAAGAATAATTTGTTTTTCTAAAAGACAGCTTTATTTATCAGTCAGGAGCTATCTAAGTATCTAAGAACCATGTTGCATTTCTCAGTCTTTGGACTGTGGCTGCAAGGGTACTTTAAATCAGGATCTTTGGTTGGCAGCGGCAGCGGATCATCTCAGTGGCAACTGGCAGGGACCTTGTTTAAGGCTGACTCTTTGAAGCACAGTGTGCGGTACTGCCACTGCACCCATTTGTTTTCTGCAGGGTAAGCTTGCCACCATATGGAAACCACATGGATTACTTAGTGGAGGTCAGGCTAACCCTGATAGCATAACTAGATTTTCTGTCTCAGTTTTAGAAGTTTGATGGAAAAGAAAATACCCAGTACAACTGCGGGAGAGGATATGTGGCTCTTTGTGAACCCTCTTTTGTACTTTAATATCAGTCTGAGCCATCCATTCAAGGCTGAGTCCTAAATGGATATTAGCTAAGCATTTTTATGTTAAGGACAATCAACTCTGATTAGTGGTTTCAGTAAGTACAAATGTTGAAAACATCAAATGTGGATACAAATTTGGTGTTTGGCTTTCCATTTTCTCCCTTACTTGCACTAAAAAGACAGATCAGACTCCAAATCTAGTGATATTGCTTAAACAGATCCTTTTTTTTTTTTTTAATAAAGCACTAACACCAGATTTACAGGGGGGTAATCTAGTTCTAACTTTCTCTAGAGTGCTCAATATTTTCCACACAAACAAGTTAAAAAGTTATTTTGCACTTGGAATGCAAATATATTATTTGTAAGGGCATGACACAAGAATTGCAATCACAATTAATGGCATGTCAATACTTTTTAAAGAAAAATATTGATGTCCAATGGGTAATCAGGCAGTCTCTAGATACTATGATCATCTTTCAATGAATGCCATCCATCTAAACTGGGTACTCAAATTACACCAAAGTTTTGGAGATTAAAGTATGAGAAAAAATGTGGAGTAGAATTGAACTAGACCATACAGAATAGGCAAATTACTATATCTTGCAGGTAACACCTTTAGGACATACTCCCACGGTTGATAAAAATGGCAAAAATGTTACTGAGTTTTCAAATTAGTTGGAATGAGGTGACAAGTATCTTGCTCCTTTTTTCTTCCTCATAATTTTTCCCAAAGGAAAAAGAAATCAGTAGCCTATTTTCCTCATTATATATCAACATGCAAAATATAGCTATGTTTTCACATATAGGATAAACATGTATGCATCTTCAGCATTCTCCAGTATGATTTCAAAGATGTTTTTGCTGTGACATTTTCCTATAACATAAAGAACATAAATAATAAAGAATAACACTTGATTAGATTCATCAAATTTATTACTTTGATTTGCAACCAGAAATGACCATCCTCTAAAAATATCAGAGATAACCCTCATCTGCTAACTACCACTCAGCTGCACACTCACATGCTCCCCTCTGGTGGGATGGCTGGGAGAATCAGAAAAATGGTAGGACCCAGGTTGAGAAAAGAACAGATAGTAATAGAAGAAGAAGAAGAAGAAGAAGAAGAAGAAGAAGAAGAAGAAGAAGAAGAAGAAGAAGAAGAAGAGGAAGAAGAAGAAGAAGAAGAAGAAGAAGAGGGAGAAGAAGAAAGGGAGATAATAAAAAGAGAGTAAGGAATAAAACTAAAAGAAACAAGTGATACATGATAAAACTGCTCACCACTCGCTGACTGATGCCCAACCCAGCCCCCAGCAGTGAGCAGCCCCTCCCAGTCAACTCCCCCCAGTTTATGTGCTGAGCATGATGTTCTGTGGTCTGGAATATCCCTTTGGTCAGTTCGGGTGTAGCTGTCCCGGCCATGCTCCCTCCCAGGTCCTTGTGCAGCTCCTCACTGGCAGAGCATGGGAACCTTTCCCAAACTTGCCAGTGATTTATGTGTATTTTTTTACCTCTAAAGCTTTTAAGTCAGTGGCATAAAACTGTTCCTCCCAAAAAGCAACAAAAACTGTCAGTAGGTCTTGCCAACAGTCAGGCAATTAACAGAAGAAGCTTTTCCATGTGCCTGTGACAGAGGGTTAAAAGCACCAGATATGCCCACGCTCGTAGACTGCTGTGTGTGTCATGACACACTGGGCAAGGCTTCACACACTCAAGGCTGCATTCAAAGAGCATCATACTGGATTCCTGAAGTCCACTGTTTGAAAACTTTTTTTTTCTATTAATTCATCCACACATTCATTTCAGTGCATGAGGACTATCAGACTGCCATATAATTTTCTAAGAAATCGAGGAAATACTATGATTATCAAATTGAAGAGAAAAATAGGAGTTAGTTAAAGGTATGATTATAACACAGTCATGTTAAACTCTTGGTGACAGCCATTTTTATCCTTTAAAATAATGAAGATGGTGAAAAGACTTCTGAAAAGCTTACCATTTCCATGTTTTTTGAAGAATGAAACTTCGAATATAAATTTATTTGATGATAAATTGTTTTCTTCCAAAAACACCAGATGACTACCACATGTTTTTCAGTTACATTTTTTAGACAATTCTCATCCTGGTCTAAAGACATTTCATGCAAAAATATCTGAAAATAGCTTTAAAGCACAGAATGAAAGGAAACATCCTTACAAAATGTAAAATTCTGTTTTCCCCTTCCATCACTGAAAAAAAACCCCAAACAAAACCCTCTATTCCTTCCCCGAAAGATTTTCATTAAAAAGATTTTTGCCTGGAAGGGACAGGTAATGTTTCTCAATTTTAATATGTTAATTAATTGCCAGATTATAATTTCCATGGAATTGAATTTGAATTCCATATTAATATTTAATGAATTAACTAAGATTAATTTAATTGTAATGAACACCAACACATTTAATGATGATTGGTTGCTTATTTTTAAAATATGCATAATAAATATTCTCATTTTCTGAGGATTGCTGTTGACAATTTCATTTTGTTTTATTTGTGTATCCTCTGAAAAAGCACCTTGAGGGATATTTCTCACCTCCCCTCATTGACTGTGGCTGCTCTTTGGAGAGGCTGAAAATTTTTCACTGTGTTTTTAAGCATTATATGATTTTGAACCTTGGCTTACTTTTAAAACTTGTCTAACTTCACCAAAATTAGTGATACTTTCCTAGATTTGTATTTCCATGGAAGAAAAAAAAATCTTTCCTGTGGAAAAGAAATGAACTAGAACTTTGCCTATTCTGGGGGAGAGAAGTAGAGGGAAGGACAAAGCTAGGCTAACAAAATCAAACAATAATGCCAGGAAAAATTTCAGAAACTAAAATCTTGTAGGGTCTCAATGCTGAGAGAGGATCTGTAATTCTTCTGCACAAAACTTGCCTTCTTTACACATTTAGCCACTATGTTTTTATCCCCAGCTTTCAGTTGAATCTGCAGCACTACTGACCATCACTGCAGGCTTTTTCATATTATGTCACCACTTCTCAGAGCAGCACTAGTCAATTCAATGTTCTAAACACAGCATAAAGGAAAGGAAGAAAATTAAACCAAATCAAACAGATCACACCCATGAGCTAAGTGAGCTGGGGTAAAAGATCACTCTTCTAGCAAAAGCAGCAAGTGGTAGGGACAAAATCCTGCTAGGAATCACCCAACGCTACTGAATCTGTGTGCCCATAATCTCACTGAGTGAAGGGTTTACTCTTTTGGTGGGGAATGCAGGATCTCTTTTCAGTCCCAAAAAACTCAGCTTGAAAATGACTCTGGGTTCTCACATCCCATCATTATTGCACTGCTGGTAATGTCTTTGGTGGCCCCTTGGATTTGCCTATGGTTGTTGATTCATCCCACTGAAGGCTGCAAAAGAAAATAAATCTACACCCTTTTTGGGTTTATAATCTCAATCTTTTCTCCAAAAGATGAGAACCAAAAAAGGTTCCTCGGAGAGACAAACTCTAAAATGGCTGTTCAAATACTCTGCCATGGGCAAGATATCCTTCCAAAAATGCACTAAAAATATTCTGCTTTCTTGGCCTAATCTTTACTTCTCAAAACTTCTCTGAGGAAAAAAAAAATGTTATGAATCATTACTTATTGATTGCCTTAAGTGCACTTCTTAGAGTGTGATAGCATAGCATGATCATATCTGCTCACAAAAAGTAGTGTAAGCAGATGCCTACCTCAAAACCTATCTTTATTATTTATGCAATTAATGTGTGGCTGCGTAAAGCTCAGTGCATATGAGCAGTAATGTTACACCATCCTGGCGTGGGTTTCACTGCTGTATAAATGAAGCCCATATTAAATTTACAAAGGTTACAAAACCATTAGCACTGATGGCTTTTAAGGAGTAAGTGTTCACCATGACTCACACTTTGTTCATTTGTGCCATTTGGAAATTAAGTATTCTTAATTGCTGTAATGCACCGCAAGTTCCAACGCTTCTCAGCGACTGAGGCACGTAATTCCCCTGTAATTTGAGTAAAGTATTCTAATTGATTAATTGAGTTTTCATGTAAGATTGTGCAGGAGTTTTAGATGCAAGAAGGTTATCCTTGTTCTATGTAACATAAAAATGCTTGAACCTGCAATATAAAGTAATGTTATAGGTGCTGAGTGAAAGTACACAGCAATACAGTCTAAATGAGATGACCATTTTTGCTGGCAACAAGTGTGTTGTACTTTACATCAAACATGCACTATGGGAGGTGAGAAGAGATAAAAGCTTTTTTTTTTTAATGCCATTTAACATTTGCTGTCAACCTTGTGCCTTGTGTTGCCTGTCATTTATGCAATCAATTTTTGTTTTGTTTTTGTTTTACTTGGTGTAATGCTTCTAACTGCATAAAAACAAGGAGCAAGAAAATCCTGTCATAGACAAACAAAAAAATGGTATGGAGATTCATCAGTGTTAGGTAGACTTCAAAAATGGGGAAAAAAAGAGAGAGAAAGGTCCTTTCCAACCCAAGCCATTCTACGTTTCTATGAAAGAAAGAAAGGGAAAAAATAAAAGAGACAAAAAAAGAAGAAAACACCTCCCCCCCAGCCCCCTCAAACTACACTTTATTTTTTGCACTAAAAAAGTACTTCTTAACAATCAAGTTATCAAAAAAAAATATTAGCAAATCCATACTGCCACCAGTTGATTGAACTGGCCCAAACTCAAACCAGATACAGGATCACCCCTCAAGTTCTACTAGTACAGAGAGCTACTTAAGCTGATTGTACTCCAGGCTTTAGAAGATAGGAGCTAAAATACACACATGGACTCTAGAAATTATTTCATACATCAAAATACATCAAACTGAATATCAAGTGATTTTGATGGGATTATACTTACTTTTTTGCCATTCTTTGAATGAATGCTAATTTTGCCATCCTTTCTAAAAAATGGTTGAATTGATATTGAATTTTGAGGTTAAAGAAGTGTTAATATTTCCAGTGTGTCACAGGCCATTATAAACTTTACATTAGATAGTTAAAGTTCATTTAAAATATAAAGCTTTGACCAGAGTTTTCAAAGACATGGCAATCAATAAAATAACTACATGTTTTGTCTGTGTTTTAGCTGAAATGTGACTTCAACTGTACATAAAAATTTGCTTTGATAGCATTTTCTGCCTTTTCTCACATTTAAGAAAATGGTCTGCAGCTTCCCCTGGGTTGTGGCACAAATCCAATCTATCTTAAGCAAATTTCGGAGGTCTAGAAGAATTTCAGGCAACTTCTTTTCTCCTCCACTCCCCTTCCCATTCATTGCTTTCCTTTTCTAAGCCTTTGATTCCCTCAGAACCATGCTGAAAACACTTGGTTAAAAGAAAAATAATCCCTCTTTTAGTGTAGGTGTGTTGATTTGTTGCTTTCCCACAGCTTTTGAGGGCACTAAGTTTGCGGAGGACTAGGTTCAATATTTATTTACACATTCTGCTGAACTGCACACCAGTTACTCACAGAGTAGAAGGGCAAGCCTTTTCCCTTTTCCACCTCCTCCCAAGTCTGGGTCTCTGAGAAGTGTCTCACTGCCCTCCCTTCACTATTTCAGCCGGGGAGGTGGTTGAGACACCTGCAAAGGTCTCCCTACTCACTCATTTTGTATGAACAACTGTGCTTTAAAGCTACTTGAAGCAGTATTATAAAATGTCACGAGTGTCTGCGAAGACCAACATTTGCCTGGTAAGGTGTTTATCTGACCCTTCACTACATATTTTTAAAACCCTGACAGTTTAAAGGAGTTCTTTTTGGGTTTTTTGGTTTGGGGTTTTTTTGTTTTGTTTTTGTTTTGGGTGGGGTTTTTTTGTTGGTTTTGTTTTGTTTTGTGTTTTGTTTTTTGTTTTTTGTTTTTTTAAGCACACAGAACACATTTCTCTGCCTCATGACAGAGTTTGATTAAGTTTATTGCAGAATTCCAGATTTGGCTTCTGCTGTATGAGCCTGGAAAAGCACCAATTTGATCTAAGAGATCATTTGAATTACAGGTGTGCAGCTGATGCTTTCTTTGTTGCAAATATTTAATTCTTTCTTCTCCCACTTCCTTTCCCTGCCTTCCTTTTGTTGCTTGAGTTTTTTGTATCATTTCTGAAAAAAATACATGCTTCCCTTTCTTCACATGGAGTTTATGCCTAACAACGCCTGCCTCTCTGTCACACCAGCTCACAATTTGTATCACCCAATACACTAAGGGCCACAATTCATTTCAGTCATGGTTCAAAGCTATCCTGAAATAATCACAAAGTGACACTGTGAAATTACTGTAAAAAATTGTGCGGCGGTGTCATGACATTTTATAATTGAGACCTCTAGTACTCATAGCTCTATCAAAGCCCATAAGGAGGAGGGGGAAAAATTGTGTTTTGACAGACATAGCAGCTTGAGATGTGCAAGCAAGATTGTATAAAGTCAGCCATGTAGAAAGTTATCGGATGTTCCAGTTTGTGCCCCCATGAAATTGGCACAAATCATCTGGATTTGACTTCAGGAAGGTGGTTAGGAGTAACATGAGAGAGTAAACGAGAAGGTAATGGCCACTCAATGACTTAACCTGTGTCACAGGGCAACGAATGTGTCAGCAAAGAATCAAATAAAGATGAATGAGCTTATCAGAGGACCATGCACTGCCTCATTGAGTCCAATTTAATTAAACAAAGGAACTGTTCATATAGAAAGATTAATAGAGCAACCATATACAGTAACTGCTATAAAAGTATATCAGAGAAACACATAAACAATTACAGGCAGCTGCTCAGCAATATTTTCTCTCATAATATTGATGAAAATCATCAGGTGACCAGAATCATTTGACCAGCTGTACACATCTTGTTGGTAAAGGTCTGAGCTTTTGTGAAATTCACAACAGCTGAAGATGCTGCTTGTATGAACCAGCTAAATGGCGATAAATGGAAATTTGCCTATTCAATCTGCTCTAGAGCTTTCGCTGAGTGTGTGAAACAGGTTGCCTTCCTTAGGGAAGGACTCAAGCATGTCTCCCAAAGAAAATGTTGCTATATGAAGTCACTTCCCTTGCATCAGAATATTTCTCTGGATAAGAAAAATATTTGGCTTTGGTTACAGAATAAGTACATTTAATTACCCAGAAAAAAAAAATCTAATATCAAGAGAACTTGGAACAACCAGCCTAGCAAATAATTTATTGGTAAGAAAAGTGGAGTGAAGAAGAGAATGTTAAAAGGAGTGAGATGCAGAATAAATCAAGTTTATTTAGAAAAACATAAAGTTAAGGTAGTAGTGTTACACTTTTGGGTTGTAAATACCATTTCACGGTTAGGTACTTTCAGTTTGACAGCATCAGTTTTGTAGTCTGAACCACGATAGGTCACTGCAAGGCAGCACAGTCCAGCACCACTCTCAGCCCTTGTTTGAACATCACAAGGTCTAGGGCAGCAG
>VYZQ01001416.1:0-20091 GCA_013400655.1 Mystacornis crossleyi
GGAGGGCTCTATCTTAAAGAAATAATTCCAGGATTTGGAGTTTGTGGTGAATAACTAAGTCTGACCTTAAATTCTACCGCTGCAACCAAGACCTTAATGCAAGTCACCAGTAAACGAATAAGAAACTAGTTAGAAGCCAAATAGATAAGACTTTACTCCCTTGTATGATGCAGGTGAGATAGATATTGGAATATTGTATCTTGTCATTATTTTAAAAATATTGAAAAACAAGGAAAAATTCAGAGGAAATTGAAAAGTATATGCAAAGATTTCACAAACTTTACAGCAAAAGACAGTTTGTTCTCCTATCAAAGAAAAATTATTTTAGTGTCATATATAGATATACAAATGTTTCATCTCAGAAAGACAAGATCAGATCAATTCAAGATCAGATCAATTCAAGATCAGATCAATTAAAGTGAGCAATAGTATTTCAATGATAAACATCATTTGCCACTAACATAACCAACAGCAGAAGATTTTCCATTTGTCAGGAGTGAAAAGAAAAGGCTTTTTCCTAGATTTCCTAAATGGAAATTTTGATTCTTTATTTTAAATATTCTTCTACTTCACTTTCAAATGAAACATTTTTCCTTATTTCACTGTTCAATATTTTCTAAACATTTGTGTCAATTACGAAATAAAGCCATTTTCAAAACTGAATTATTTAATTTAATAAAAACTAAAAATGTGTATTAATTTTCCTAGATATTTGTCCATTTCCTATGCAAATCTCTATCTATCACTTACATTTTATAGAAATGTGTTTTTTGCACCTAGGCTTAGTGCTGGAGCAATTAATGTGAATATATATGTTGACTTTAGCCATGACACTGAGATTTTAATGTGGAACAGATAGGCCATAGAGTTCCGCAAATATGAAATACAGGTGATCTCCATACCCAACATTCAATGCGCTTCTTTTCACAATACTCTCAAATGCTCGTGAAACCTGGGGACTCCACGTCTTATTTTATGATAAATAACTTCTATTTCCTGATTTCAAAATAATGACATGTAATAAATTTAAGATCTTGACAGCTAGATAACCATACCCCCAACCTCCCCATTTTGTATTTCTGCACATATTTACTCAGATATAAGCAAACTACATTTTTGCAGCTTTTTATCCCTGCTAGAGACCTTAGGATTGACTTATGCAGGTTTTATTTTAGCTTTATTAATTGCTCTTTGGAAGAAGCAGGGACATAAATAAGAGAATGATTGCTGCTGTAACAGGAAGAGATAATCTGTTATTAGTCGCAAAATTGGCATGATAACAGAGAAAACTCCGAAAGAAAAATCAATTTAGCAAGACTTATCTACATTTCCTCACCACAGCACTTACTCCAAAAGCCAAAGAATTTAAATACACCTATAAAAGGTGCATTAATTAAATTTTAAAAATCAAGTTTTTAAGTACAAGTTGAGGAAACTAAGCAGAAAGGAACTTAATAGGATCGTGCCAGTACACAGTTCTCATGCCTCCTCAGCAAAAGGATCGAATGATTTATTTTGTTAGGACCAAACCTATGGTAAAAGTACTCTGCAGTAGCATTTTGTGTCTCTCCGATGTTGATGCAAAACAATTAAACTTTCTTAAGTCTCTTTATACTCAAGAACCTGTTACAGATAAAATGGCAAGCAAAGAATTTATCTTTAGTGTAATTTAAAAAATTCTTAAAGCACAACCAAAATGCGACAAACAACTATTACTACTAGTCCAGTTACAGAGACTGGACATACTTAGATACTTGAAATAAGAAAGGAGTTGCTTAATGGTACTACAGTTAAAAGCTGTTATCCAGCAAGATCTCCCACTACGTATCTCTCTTTTTTTGGCATTATCTCCACCCTTCCACTGCTCCTAGGTCTTAAGGTCAACACATTTGGTCAAGAGGAAAAATGTTTGGAAATATGGCAGAACCCTGAAGTCTTCAGCAGGAGGAGTGTGATGATACTGACAGAGGCACGGGATGTTCCTACTGACAGTTTCCCCTTTCTCCTCACTCCTGTGTTCACCCAGGCACACTCTTCTAAGGGGTTTTAACACATTTTAGACCTTGATCTTTTTTTACTGGTCGATAACTTCCATGTTACAAACAATTTTCCTTTATAAGGTGGATTGTATATGTTAGACTATTATTATTCACCCTTTCTGTTACCCAAAAGTCACCTTTTTTCAGCTTCTAAGTTTGTATTCTTTTAGTAACTGTCCAGTGGTGGATATTCATGGATATTCTTTTTATTAGCCTATGTTCACACCTACAAGGTCTCTGCTTTCAGCCCTAACCTGTAAGTCCCTTACACCACATCATCATCATACTGCAGAAATAATTCATTCTTGCAGAGCACAACTACTTGTTACGTCTGCTAGCACCAAAACTCTCAATGAGAATTATTCCACACAGTTATACAAAGGTAAATAGAACTGAAGCTAGAGAACAGCCACCCGGTCATTAAACAATTATTGTTACAGCTAAGTAAGCTAAACCTAAACTCCAAGAGAAAACACACCAGACAATACAAGTCTGACAGCCACAAGCATGCTGATGCCTCTGTTGTTCACTGACTACAGAGCTAACACTCTAAGGGATGTTGGTTCTGTCATACATAAACCCACACATAACACTCTCTCCTATGTATTCATAACAAAGCTTATCTTAAAGGAAAAATTACACCCAACTACTCTTCATTAAAGATATATTTATATATTTATATATTTTTTTTATATATAATGTTAAAGGCATTCTAGTAATTTATATAAAGCCATGACTTGAGGTCATTAAAAAGTAGCATAGAAAGTAAACATTTTTGTGTTCAAAACCCCTTATTTGATTTAAGGATCCTACCAACATTTTAATTAAACAGTTCTGAAGCTGCTAATAATATCTAGTTAAAATGATGCCAAAGAATTTAAATATACCTATTAAAGGGTGCACTGGCATTAACTAAATATGAAGATCCAGCTGGTAAGTACAAGTTCGAGAAACTAAGCAGAAAGAAGCTGAACAGTAGGGTGCTGGTACACAGTCATCACACCTCCTCAGCAAAAGGATAAAATAAATTTTTTTTTTGGACAACAGGGACCCTTCTAATACTTTTCCTGTAGGAAATGGGTTTGTAAAAAAATTTTAATTTGTTACAAAGTGTAAGAGCATCTTGTGCATCCTGTGTATGTGAATGTCAAGAAAGCCCCAATTAATGCAAATCTTTCCAGTTATAAACGAGGTCTTCACCACGGTCCAAGCTCCTTCATCAGCTCCCATAACTGAGAGCTAATACTTGATGTTCCTAAACTATTGGGAACCACCACATTCACTATTTAAGGGAATATTGCCCATGAGTTGCAAAACACCTATCTGATAGATTGTTCAGAAGTCTCCTATTTACTGGCAAATGCTAAATAGAAGGCAAAACACCCGACTAGTCCTTGGTTAATTTTGCTTCTCCATGGAAAACCTAACGTTCATCTGGGTTCTTAAAACACTGGCAACTGTTTCTTACAGCATGGGCTCCCACCTGCATATCCCTTTATATTTCCTGCAGTCTTGAAGCTGAAAGGTAGAAAAGAGTTTTAGCCATTTCTGCTTCCCTGAGGAAACAGCAGATTTTCTACTCTGTAGACAATAAGGAAGGGATCTGGGATTTTGACTTTCAGCTTAAATTTAGACAGGTTAAACCCTCTGTTCTGCTACAGACACAATGTAAAATGTGAAAAACCCTCAGAATAAGCCAGAAAAAATTCTGCAAAAGCTTCACTGTCTCCTGGGAACTAGTATAATCACACTGCTCTAAAAATTTATGAAGTGAGTTTGCAAGAATATTTGGGACGTGCATGCAATCAATTGAATCTTGCTTAAGTGAAGATGTGAGTAGAATGTCCTGCAACTAACACAGCTTTTCTATTACTAAAAATTTTTCAAGTGATGACAAGAGAAACTTGCAGAATCAGAATTTCAATAACCTCCTCCATATGTCTGAGCAGAAAAGAACTAGAACCAGAAGGAAATTAAAATTCATAGTGTTTCCTGTCTTTACTTCAATATTTGCAACCAGAAAAAGGCATTACAAAACAGGGTACAAAACTTTTCCTACATGCTGTTCTTGACATTTACAAAGTTTACATGAATCTGCGCAGGATGAGCCAAAAGACTGCAGATCGGAAAGTTCAAGGCAGATGCTCACTCAAGTATGGCAGCCACGTATTGCCATACTGAGCCTTTTTGCAGAGGTCTCCGCAGGAACAGGCGTGTTAAGGGCAAATGATGGGTCTATAAGAAACTGTACCAATAAAGTAGTGGTGAAGGCTGGGACTATAAGCCAGGATGGCTTCTGTTAGGCAAGCTATTAAAGAATGAAAAAATAATTTACTTCCTGATAGCAAAAAGACTTAGCTGTAGCTTTTTTAATACAGTGCCAAATAAAGAATTAATTTTAGCTAGTCAAGACAGGACTTTTCACTTTTCTTTAAAACTTAGACTAACAAGAGGAACAACTGGTCTGCTTTTAGTAATCAATGACAGAGAAATGCACAACTGCCCTCACCTTTTTTTGAGAGAGTCTGGGCATGTTCAGCAGAGTTGACTGGTTTTTAGGATATGAGTAAAATCCTATCACATATATTCCTAACCTTGAACCATATTTTAAAAATACACTAAGAGTTATACACAAGTAAATACATTCTTACTTAAAAGGTTGGATTTTAGAAATTAGCCTCTGATCCAACTGGTCTCAGTTATACATAAACACACACATATGTATTCATAACAAAGCTTTATCTTCAGGAAAAAAATACGTTCAGCTCTTCATCATAAAAAGATACCTTACATATACAATATTAAATCATCCCAGTACTTTATCCAAAGCCATGACTTAAGGTTGTTTATTTTTAAAAAAAAGAAAATAAACATCCTTGCTGTGTTCAAAAGCCTTTATTTGTTTTAAGGGGCATGCCAACATTCTAATTAAATGGTACTGAAGCAACTAATAATATCTCATTAAAACAATGCTATAAATGTTGAGTCTTCTGGGGATAAAGATGTATTTGGATTATGTAAAATCACATCTCTCTGTCTGTTTTTCAAGGCTTTAGAAAAGATTTTGTAGTGTTCATGGACCAGGAAAGCAAGTTTCGGTACTTAAACATATGTCATTGTAACAGCACAAAAATTCAAGGTCAATCTTTCACAGTGATCACTTCCTTGATAGTATGGTTTAAAAAAAAAATCTTTTAATCTCTAAGAAGAATTGGTAACATTTTCAAATCACTCAGTATCATCAGAATCCCTGGGTTTTGCTCAGCTGTCTTGAAAACAATTTATTCTCTCAAATCCTTCAAGGGACATGTCTGGAAGATCACTACCAAGTTTAAATTTAAATTAAACAAGACGGTTTCCTTTTAATAAATATCAGGAAAGAAGACACAGGTATCCCCACAGATTATTCATTTTGTTTCCATCTCATCCTGCCCTTAATCTGAAATTTTGGGGCCTAGTTCCAAAAGACTATGTTCAGTTGTGTTAGGATAAATATGGAATGTGGGTTTGGATTTTTTTCATTATGAAGTCAACAAAACAATACTGATCTGGATATTCTTAGGACATACCCCAAAGTAATCCACAAAGACTTGGTTGATGAAAAATATTGAAAAATATTGACTGTTCATGACAAAATTCTGTGGATTCTTAAAAATACTGTAATTTTGGTATGTGCTTTTATTCTAAAGTAGATTTTTAAAAACAAACAAACAAACAAAAATGAGTCTTTCCAAGAGAATCATAAGTAACAGAGTATACATTTTAATATAACATGTTCTTTTTCTTCTTGTTTTGCTTTGAGTTTGGGGTTTTTTTTAGTAATTGTTTATAGAGGGCAATAGGTGTTAAAGTTCTTTCACACATCAGCTAAATCATAGGTGAGTTAAAGAGAGCACAGCTCTATTACACAAGCCGGAGAAAGCGTTTGATGCCTGCCAATTTTGATATAAGCCATCAGAAATGCCCTTCAAAAATCATTATACTCTTAGGCTTTCAATTGACTGAAACAGTTCGTAAAATCAAAATAAATGCTTTATTTCAGAGTAGAGGGGACATAAGTCCCGGTGGCTTGAACTTTTAAACACCTCCTTTTAATAACCTACTTCACTATTCTTCAATCAGTTTTTATGAGCTGAGCAAAATAATGCCAGCCTCAGCCCTTAAATAAGAGCTGTGGTTTAAGAATTGTTTTTCTTTAACCCTGAAATACAGTCTACCTAATTATGATCATCGCTGTGCCTTTTCCTTTAAAAGAAAATATTGACCTTTCTTGTAGCTGACACTGGAAGAGCTTGGGTGCCTGTAGCGGCAGCTCTGGGGCACATAGCATTCAAAGGACCACAGATTAGAATTCACTGAGAGGAAAAAAAGAGCAAAATTAAACATGAAAAGCAGAGATCTACCCAAAGTCTCGACAATGCCGCATTCACACTGTGATGTGGGAGGCCAGCCACAGGTGATAGAAGCTAACCTTGGTCCCCAACAATAGCTGGTTTATAATAGGGGTGATGCCCTCAATCTCAGAGGAAGAGATTTGTACAGCATCACTCACAAGCACTCTCTGGGAGCAAGTGTGCTGTACTACTCTGATCTTTCAGAAGAGTAAGAACTCCTGCAAAAGTAAGACTAGCTTGAACAATCTAGTTAAATGTATGTGAGGCTAGGAAGCAGAATTAAATGAGAGAGGATGGCAGTCCAGATTGCAGTGGTCAGAAAATGAATGGTGCTAAGGAGCTCAGTGAAATTCTCAATGCTTTGAAAAGAAACTTGCCCAAATATTCCTTCCAAACCCACTATTACCAGAAATATGACCATAAAAAAAAAAAATTGGCAGACAGCAATAGTTTCAAAGGAGCTCCTCCATTTCATTTCTTTTAATGTTATCTATACTCTGCTGGAGGATAGATATTAATAGATACACACAGATATTAATTTAACTAAGAAAATTCTTGCATCTTCTTCCTTCCAAAACTGAGAAATTTTAGAGATCTCTTTAGAGGAAAATATAATTCTGTGCAAGTAGTCCACGTATTTTTTAAGTGTTTGCTTGCTTTTTACTCTGTGGAGGTCTCTTAGACACTGGAGTATCTGCAAAAAATAAATTAAAAAATGTTTTAACATCAGCTCAGTTATGTTGTTCACACCCTGACCAACAAATATCCATGCAGTCACAAAGACATGACATTCCACACGAGGGGAATGGGAATGAGCAGCTGGATACAGTGGAACACAATGTTCAAGGCCAGGTCGGATGGGGCTTTGAACAACCTGGTCTAGTGAAAGGTGTCCCTGCCCATGGCAGAGGGGCTGGAACTAGGCAACGTTTAAGGTCCCTTCCAACCCAAACCATTCTATGATTCTATGATTGTCTTAAGCTCTTTATACTGATGGGCTTGTGTACTGAAATTATAAAGTAGAAATAAAACCTAGGAGACAATTTACAACACAGACCAGCTTCTTCATCTGATGTAAATCACTCTAGCCCCAGGTCACCAAAGGTTTCAAATAATTTTGCACCAGATGTTAGGCTGATAAGCTTATTCTGATATATAAACTAACAGTTTATTTTGAGAGCTTACTCTGATAGATCTGAATTCTGACAGCAGGTGGAAAATACCACTAATCTGAGAGCTTCCTTGATAAACTCTGATCTGGTCAACTTACAGAGCATGGTCAAAGACAAGACACATAAAAATAATTTGAAGTTGTAACATTCTAAAATAAATTCTTCAGCTCCTAATATTTTTAGAGGATTTGCATGTAGAAAAGCTATGCACCCTTTTTAGCTATTTTGATGATGATATAAACCAAGTAGGTCCATTTTTAATTACAGAATAAAACCTAGATAAAAATAAGGCAAAGTTTTCCTGTTTATTCCACACCTCTTCCTGGTTTTCTTATTTAGCCCTAGAATTTAAAGTGTTTTAATGTTTGGGTTTTATGATTAAGAAAACATTTACTTTAAAAAAAATAATAACAAGATAGCCAATTCTCATATTCAGCTCTTCTCTTCAATCTCAGAACCTCTAATTCTTTTTTGCTATCTTCACCAGTTATGCTTGCTTTACTTCAGGATAGAGTTTAATTAAATACTCACAATATTTGCTGTAAAAATATTCCATAATTTCCGTGATGGCTGAAATAAGATTATAGTCATCCAACCTGTATTTCAGTGAAATGTTTAATTATCTCTGTACAAAACAGGTGAAATCATAAAACATACTTTCTAAAGGAGATAATAAGCTTTAATTCAGGATATTTACAACCAAGAGGAATCATATTAAGTGCAGATGTTAATTTACCATAACAAGACAGGTCTACTGCTAACTACTCCTTCTTTTAAAAAGAAAAACATTTGAAATAATTATTTTAACTGCAGGTGTTGGTAATGGCTCAGCAGGAACAAAAGTATTTAAAACTCATCCTATCTTTCAGCTGTGTTTGCAGCCGCAGCTTTATTCATTCCAACAATAGATAAAACATTACTAAAAGCAGCTTGTTTACATCCTCGTCAGCAGCAGAAAGGCATAATTTGGGGCCCACGGGCCTGAAGTGTGCTTATTGTTCTGACTCAAAAGCCTTTCAAATATTCTGATTGAAATGACCATAGCCAAAAACCTATGGACAGAGAAAAAAATTATTTTTTGTTTGTTGTCTAGTTCCTTATATTATCCACCAATTTATATTGTGTTCTGACATCCTAAAAATTATCAATTCTAATTCATTGATTTTTATGCTGAGTTTGGCTGCAATTTCTTTCTGATTAACATGAAAATGAATTTGCTAGTCTCATGCTTCTCCTACCTGAGTGCTAGCTGGAAAATGCACAGAACCATTTGGTCCAAGTCATGACAACTGAAAGACTCCTCTGAGGAGAGAACAAAGAACTTGTAAAAAGAAAATTTTTTTCTTTTTTTCTGAAAAAAACAAATATGAAACCTTAAGAACATTCATAAAATTATTTACTGTAAAAGATTTACCATTGGTAATGTTAAGATTAATAGTCATATGAAATAAAATTTTTAACCTGAAAGTGTTTTCTAATCAGAAAATGTATATCTGCACAATTTCAGATTGTCATGCCAATCAAAGTGGCAATCTACTTAACCATTACATCCAGCGATGAAAGGATGGTTATAAATCTAAATTTAAATGTTTAGGAAGGTTAGGCGATACACTCACAATTTTATTTGCATATTGCCTTACTTTACCTTCCCAAGAAAATGGATTATTGCTTAAAGTAATACTCAAGATTCAAGAACCATGCAATAATTAAGAGAAAATTTTGACATTAAGTGCAAGGTTTCTTATCAGATTACTCTTGATTATTACAGGCTTCAGAAAATGGGGCTGATAATTGCTCATATATGCATATCCCTCCTTAGAAGGTACGAGCTTTATCTGAGCATACTATAAAACATGCTAAAAAAGTGGTGGCAGTGGGGCAAACCAAAATCAACAATTTCAATGCAAGAACTATCAACTTTTTTCTTGACTTCAATTTACCATAAAGCTCAAGCCATCCAGTTCCAACTGATGGATCCACTTTGGTGCTGTGTCATGTTCGACACTGGCCCAAGGCCAGGCACCCACAAGAGTCGCTCGCTCACCTTCCCCTGCCACAGCTGGGCAGAGGAGAGAGGGGAAAAAAGTTAACAAAGGCTTCCTTAGTTGAGCTAAGGACCGGGAGAAAACACTTCAAGGGCAAAACAGGTTTAACTTAAAGTTACAAAGTGAATTTATTGCTAACAGAATCAGAGGAGGATAATGAGAAGTAAAATAAACCCTTAAAACACCTTTTCCCCTCAGCCCCTCTCTCCTCCCCACTGACAGCACAGAGAGACAGGGCACGGGGGTTTGTTTGGTCAGTTCATAACCACGATTCTCTTCTGCTGCTCCAGGAGAGGAGTCCTTCCCTGTGAGGCCGTGGGGTCCCTCCCACGGGAGACAGTTCTCCATGAACTTCCCGGTGTGGGTCCCCTCTCACGAGCAGCAGNTGCTGACAGAATTGTAAAAGGTAAAGACTGTCCTCTGATAGCATTTCATCAGCTATCAAAAATAAAAGTACAAAAGTATAATCTCATGCTAAATAATGAGTTGAAAAATAACCAAATGATCCCCTTGATAAGATCTATATAGAAAACACCTTGTATTTTCTAGCTCTGGTTAAAGAAACATGAACTCAGAGGATTTCTCTTGTATACTTTCATTTTATTTTGTGTATTTCCACACCCTGGTCTGACCTCTTTATGTGTTTTTCCAGTCCCAGAGTTACAATAAAATAGATTTTAACTAAACAATGAGAACACAGATATTTACTTGTATTTCTGATCTTTCAATGACAGGTCTGCCACAGTCATACAGTTATTTGTAAGTACTTTTCTTACAATGTATAAAATTAAGCTTTTGATACCTTTAAGTATTCAAATGTCACATGTCAGTTTGGACTTTTGCAGAGGAGTAGCACAAACCATAGCAATCTTAATAGGGAAATACTTAAATAGTAAGAACAATGGAATTAATAATAATACTTTATTGACGCTTGTATTCTTTCTCACTCATATGTACATAAAATTAACATCAGCATAGAAAATCAAAATCTGAGTTTTCATTATTAACATTTATATCAATAAGCCAGCTTTTGAAAATCAACTGATGTCTTTTCTGCTTCACACCTCTTCATCAACAATGACACCAAATTAGAGCTTCATTTAATACCCCAGAAGTTGAGAAACCTATAGTTTTTCTGCAGAATTATAGGTATACAGAGTAAGACAGTACCAAAGGTAAAAAGTAACCAGGAGTACTCAGAAGATATGAGCTGGCAAAACAGAAGTGGTGAGAAGATATTTTTTGGCAACAACTGCAAAAATATTCTTTCCTCAAGAAAATACAAACCCACCACAATACCTGTCTCATTCTCTTTGCATTTTGCTGCCAAAAATCTGACTTTGATCTGTATCTCTTTTACTATATGGTTCTGTTCTTTGTTAAGGAATACAAGAAAGCAGAATTAATTTCCAGTCCTGGCTGAAAAAAAGTCACATTAAAATGAATGTGATATTCTGTGTATTTGGTATGCTTGGAGATGATTATTGTCACAGCTTATTGAAGTGACTCAAAAAAATTACTTAGCAACACTGCTATAGTAGTTGAATCAATAATTGTGCTTGCTTTTCAGGATGTCAAATTTAAACAGAATAAATAAATAAATATCTTTGGCGTCCACTTTATTCTGCAGCCCCTGTAGAACCTCCTGTTATCTTTCTCTTTAATTGTTACTGAAAAACAGGTATAATTTCTGCACTGTTATCACACAGTGTAGGATATTCATTCTCCCTTCTGTGGTCCTGGGTGTACTATTCTGTTTGCTTAATTCAAGTCATTGATCGCTTTGGGGAAAAGTGGAATGCTACAGTAATCAGAATCTCAGTTACCTCCTGCTAACCTGGATGCATTTCTAAATAGCTCCCACTATGGGCTTCAATCACATCTTGCATACCCAAATCTGATAGCCTAATCTCTTAACAGGTGGACACATCTGTTCTACTCTGCCAAATTCAACTTACCGTGATTGTGCTTTGAAATTTTTGCACGGTTTTTTCCAAAAACTATGCACATCTGTTATGGTTCAGTTAAATAAAAAGCGATATTTTTAAATTTTTCAAAGGTTGTACATGTGTACATGTTTTAAAAAACCCTTCAAATATTTTAAAAGATCTTTACATTTCATGACCGTTGGTTTTGTTTTAGCCACTGAGTAGGTTATCTTCTTTATTTTAAGTAATTAATAAGTAAAGATGGAAATAAAAAATTATAAATATTCACCTACTAATAAATAGAGGAATCACCCATCATATGAGAAGGTTCATACTATAAGCAGAATAGTTAGTATGATTGACTATTGATACTGCTAGAAAGAATAATTTTTTTAAACCTTGTACCTAATACGTTATCTATATGTCCCATATATTGTAATTTTTTCTGAAATCACAAAAGTATATGACAGGTAAAGAAATATGGCTAGATAAAGAAACAAGGGATGGACAGGAGTAGAACAGAAGCAATAGAGAATATGAAAAGTGACTTTGAGATTTTTCATCACATTCTTCAGTAAGAACAGACATTTTTACCTGGAAATATTTTGAGAGATATAGCTGCATTTATTGGTTTGGGTTTTTTATTTATAATAACTGGAGAGAACTCAGATCAGTCACTTGGCAATTCCATACTTCTTCCTGTTGAAAGATATCAAAACCAGTTTGTGAGAGGAGTGTGAAGAGGCTGTAAAAACTGTCGCCTGTGGGCTTTATCAGGCTGCAGTTTGAAGTTTATTAAGGGCATGAGTCTCATTCACCAAGACGGCTCTTACAGGGTAATTAATACTTTGGAGATCAGATGGAATTAAGTTGTGTGTTATATCAACCTCACATTTTAGGTGGACAAATAAAGAACTGCAAACCTAAAAACCAGTAGATTTATTGTTGCTCTACTCTGCAGGCACTTAAAACTTCTGTGCCCTTAGATCTTCAGGAATTAAATTTATATTTGTGCAAGATTTCCTTTATTTTGACAAGGTTAATCTTGAATAGAATCTAAATTCTATTCAAAATTGCAAATAAAACTTTTCTTCATTTATCTTATTAGGAGGGCCTCATCTAAAGTAAGTCTAGTAGACTGTGTCTGGCAAAACATAGCATATTTTAGGAAGCTCATTCCTTCTAATTCAAAATTTTGAAGGTTTATCCACAGTTATCTCCCAGGCACAATTGTCTCCCAGGGACAATTTCTCTTGTTGAGACAGCACATGAAATAAAGATAATAACATACCTGTAATATTACTGTATAACTACTATGTGTGTATTAAAGTTATAGAGTTATAATATTAGTTAATATTATTAAATAAATATGTCTCTCTGAATGAAAAAAGCAGGAATCAGGAGTACTCTTTATGCCAGGTGCAAGGGCTCTTACCTGGGAAGAACTACATCTGGATACTGGCTTGTGCTTCAATGTCTACATTATTCTCTGCATAGCTTGAAAAATAATATGTTTTTTCCACAAGTTGAGCAGTCTCAATGTTAGAAATTCATGCTAGTGGTTCCTCCTGCCTTTTCTAATTTTTATATGCTAGAAGAAATTGCTTCAAGAGAGCAGTCCTCAAAAGTACTCTTGTGAAAAGTACACCAAAAGTTTTAATCTTATCACACTGAGACTTCATGTTACACTTCTTACCTTTTAAGTGTCATATACTAGGATTGCCTAAGAAACAGGCAGGCAGAATTACTAATGGACTGAGGAGGCCAGTATAATTCTTTATGAAAATAAAGAACTCTCATATCCACATTCAAGAGCCACAGCTCAGACTGGTGGATATCAGAACAAAGTAGAAAACTTGAAATCTTTTTACATCTAGAGATGTAAATAGGAGGGAGATAAGATGTGCAAGACTGCTCACACTACAGCCATTTCCTAACAACTGTACTCTGCAGGTTTGCCTTTCTCTTAGGCAAATCATTGAACCATATATTTTATACCTCATTTGGGTAGTCTTAGTAGTAAGGTGCTAGGAAAGTTCAGGAATAGCAACAAGATCTTGCAGTCCTATTGGCAAGAGCCATTTTTATCTTTGAATGTCAGAATCTATACATTAAATCTCATATACCTCTAGATTTAAAGAACTATGTCCTTAGTAAATCTCTATGTTAGGAAAAAAGTAGTTTTTAACAGGATCAAAGTCTTCTGATGTAGCTGAGCATGCACATCTTTTTCATTCCTCAGTGTCACATCAATTACATATGGCAGAAAATTCTAAAGGTACTCCTAACCCAGGCTGGAAACCAAACTATCTGGAAACCAATATTCCACGCAAAAAAGGCAAACAAGGTTTCATAAATTCTTTGTTTTGATTTACAGCAAAATCACAGTCTTGAAAAAATTATTTTTCATAGTTTATGAGAGCTAACTCCTATCAAGGTCAGTTGATTTCATTTATAGTGTAATAAAGCAATCATCAGTGGTGTTTCAAATTCTGAGAAGAGATATAAAGCAGAATTCCAGCTAATTTTTAACATTTTAACATCTTGGGAGGGTGAGGGAAGGAAAAGGGAACATTTATGGGACTAATTTCCTTTTTGCTAGATTTGAGAAACTTTGATTCTTTGAAAAAATTTGAGAGTCTTTTTCCAAAATCATTGTTTCCTCAAAAACTTTTGATATTCGAAGTATTTCAGACCTTGGAATCTGAAGCCAATTCAAAATGTCTTGTATAACTTCAAGAGTTTCCTGTAGATCTCCAGAAGGTGACTAATGACTGTCTCACACAGGCAGCTAGAAAACAAACTTCAAATCATCAAGAGCACTCTCTTCAAGCCACCTGTACTTTTGCCTGCTACTTCAGCCAAGTTAATCCATTGCATCATCTATTCTAAAGACCTACATTCCAGAGTTATAATTTTCTAATGAAAAACTAGAACCGAATGGATGGTCACATACATAGAAGGAATAATGGACAGGCTGCCATATTAGCACAAGAGCCCTCGAATGCTGTGTGGCAGAACCAACTGGCTCCAGGCAGATGCAAAAGTGTGCCTGACTTCTTCACAATCAGATGGTTTCATGTACAGGTTCAAGGACCATAATTTTGCATCGAGGCTGTTGTTTCCTCACATGTTGTATTTTTGGCTGCTTGAAACATCTCCACAGCTTTAAAGTGATAATTCCTTATGTTTATATACATATAATGTAAGGGAATTGCAATAAACTGTAACTATATATTCCATTATATATTACACGGAGAAAACAAACCCTTTAAAAGCAAAGCTTTTTATAAATTAAATTGCATAAACCAAATATTCTGAAGAAGGGACATTGTAATAAAAAATAATATTAAAAAAACCTAAGCCTATGAACCAAGCACTTTTCACTCTAGGTCTAAATTCTGTGTATGACCCATGCTCTATGACACATGAAAAAGAAATCTAACAGAAGAATTGTCTCCCAAAGTCCCAATCTCATTTCCTCCACAAGCCTTTTCACTTAGAGAGGCAGAAAAATGCATATTAATACTTCTGACTGGAGAGAGTTACAGGAGCATTCACATATTCTAGATTTGTCCTGAACGTTTGTCAGTATGTCATATGATATGAATGAATCGCTACAAAGATCCCTTGAGAAAGTACGTGGGGAATATGACATAAAAGAAAACTTAGCAAATTTTTTTTTTTTTTTAGTGCAGAGCATATGTTGGTGTTATATATGTATACATAGCTATATACACTGATATACAATACACTAAATATAATACTTACATTCCCTGTGATCTTTGACTAGATGGAAATATATACTTATCATGCAATAATATTTTTAGAGGTCCCAAATTCCCAGGGTCTTGATATTATATTGCAAGGCAAAGAAAGAAATCAGGTTTCAGCTAGGATTTTATCTTCCATGAAGAGTATTTCCAATTACTGTTTTGAGACATCACTTAATATTAGAGCTGTGAAAATCCAGTACATATTCACTATCACAGACCATTATTTGACAGTGAGATATATCACTCCCATCTAATTCATACATTTAATTTTCTGAAAATCCTTCATTCCTTCACTGCTATAGCATAATTTGTTGATATATAAAAGAAACAAAGAAAAATCTTTCTAGTTTCAGAAACTGATAAGAATCTTTCTCTCCATATTGTCCATCTGTAGACAGGGATTTTTCAATATAAGCTAAATATGTTCACTCTTCCTGCTGGAATCATGTCAAAGATTAGAGGGTATGTTTCCATACCTAAGATATAAAAGAAAAAATGCAGTTAAAATTAGGCTCACATCCACTTTATAGAAGAAACAAAATCTTTTCTCAAACATATACTCTCACACATATATCTGTCATCAAGAAGTAAATACATTCAGTAAAGGTTAAGTGACTCCTTTCTCTTTCAAAAAATTTCTTTCCATTTTTTATGGAGAAAGAAACTTTGCTGGAACCAATCCCCAGTGTAGTATTAACTCAAGTTTCTCCCTGTATTTTAACACTCTAGCTTAGTATCAAAAATGTTGAATTCCCACTGACATCTCTGGTATAGAGAATGTGACACATTTCATGTCACCAAATGGTTGTGAAGGTTAGAAGAAAGTCCATGACTACCCTGTGGGGTCTCCAAAAACCAACAGAAGCCTCCAATTTAGCCACTGTCTTTTGCCTAGCCTGCCAAGGTCAAAGTTCCACAATGTCTTAAATACCCAAGAAATGTCTACAGCTGTGCAGAAAGCCTGCATCTCAGCAGCTCTGGAAACAAAGCACTCTTTTTACAACTGTGATGTCTTTAACACCTTACTTTTTTATGGAACCTGCTGCAGCTGGAAATATGTTAGAGAAAAGTAGGCAACCTACCTCTGCAAAGAGTTTTCTACAAGAATTTTAGATGAAAGTAAAAATGATTAAAGGAAATTTAGCTTCTGATGTGAATGCAATTACAGGTCTAATTCTGCTTTCCAGCCTTATAATTTTATAATTCCATTTAATTCATTGGAATAATGCTGAAATAAAATTGGACTAATAATACACTGGGTATGTTTGCACCAGTGGAATTCCTGAATAGCAGTGAAGAGAAACAAGCAATTATTATCTAGCTGCTTGGAAGAACAAGGAAAGCAGAGATACTATTTAGAATAGATTAATAATGCTTGAATTAAACTGGAAAAACTTAAATTCAGGCTTGATTTAAGGGAAAATATGAGGACTGTTGAATGCCCTAACAAGGGAAATTAAACTTTGTCTTGTGAGACTCTCTGGACAAAATTGCTACTGACTTTTTGTGTCCATTGTGGAAGATCAGCTTTTAAAGATGTTCAGTAGCACATTGTGAGAGACTGGAATGTTAATGCTTATAGATTCAAACACACCCATCACCAGAGGTTACTGCTGGGTGTTGAAAAAGACAAGGAAAGAGGCTGATAAGAGGCAAATCCTGTGAGGTGGGATAGTGCTTTTTATCATGCCAAAGTCCTTAAACCAGTGACTCAGCTGTGAAAATTCCCCTCCGGGGAAGCACCAGGACATCCCCAAGTAGGCCTGAAGGTATTCATCGTTTCTGGGGAGCCACAGTTGACTCAACTACACTGACATAAAGGCAGCTGTAACATCTTAGAAAGTGTCATAAATTATTAAAGACTCCCAAAGTGTCCTGTAATCCACAGCATTACGTCATTTACTGTGAAACTCCCCGAGCCAGGGAAGGCTCCTAGACATTCCCACCAACCCTGAGCATAATATTACCACACTGGAATTTGTGTTTTGTTGGCTTGCCCCACCCCAGACAGATCAAGATTTTGACCATCACGTTGACAAAACTGCTACCATCACCTCGACCACCAGACATAGAAATTACAACCAAGTCTCATTGGTGGACACACGGATGGTAGCTCTTTGCCTTTTTAGTCTTTTTCTTTCTTCGNATCCTTTCACTCCAAGACACCGCAACGAATCTATTAACAAGAACCTGTATTACTCTGGCCTTCAGGTGCGGGTTGTAACCCACATTTCTTAGACTGGATTGGAAAATCTTACTATCTTTCTTACATTAGAGTTGGTCTTGAATGGCTTTTGATAATGAATGATGAATGGGGTTCTAAGTGAAGATGAGCTCTTTCCTCTGTAGGTGCTTCTTTAAACTCAAAACTTGAAGATTAGTCAGTATTAAGATGGCTTTGACTTTTCAGTACCAGACTACTGTTTTCCACTTCAGAATCCCTAGATGTTTATCTTCTATCCAGCTGGGAACTAGATAACAAAGCGAGCAGAACTGAAAGGGTTACCTGGCCACTGCTTACTCAAACACATCTTTAGACCTTAGATCTCCAACACAGCAGGGAATAACCTCAGATCAGCTGAAAGTGAAACTGGCTCATTGTGCTGTATCTTTTCTATCTTCACTATCTCAGAATCTTGGTAACTATTTGCTAATTTAATTTGTTGTGACTAATACATTGTTCCAGTGTTTCCTGCTGTTATAGTCTGCAGGAGAATTTAGTAATAATGATGGCTAAACTCAACAGCAAATTTTAACAACAGGAATTACAGCACCACTATGCAGAAATGTCTAGCAAATTATGCAATTGTATCTACCACAATATAAATCTCAAATATATTAAACCTCTCTTTGTTTCTTTGAAACTGTTAGCCTGGATGTCAGCCAAAATGTAAAATTCACAAAGGCTTTTTTTTTTCTTTTTAAATCTTATGGGCATTTCAGAAGATTGTTAGCTGAAACTCTAGATCTGCATTAGCTCTGTTGATAGAAAAATTCTATTAGTTTACACAAACTGGGTGCTTCTCACAGGTAATAAATAACACCCCAAATATGACTCAAATGTCTTAGAAAATATCACTAATAAGCATATATTCCAAAGTGATTTATAAATCCATAAAAATATCATACTAGCAAATATGAGGACATTTACAAAATGAGCAAAAGAAGTAGCAAATGCTCGTCAGACACTGAAAGGCACAAACAGCTCTAACAAGCTTTCACTAAAAATGCATATGAATGCAAAAATAAAGAAAATAAAGGAATGTGGGTCTATAATTTGATAGCACTGCAAACATTTTGTAGTGTGCTAAATAATTTGCCAAGCAAGTGACGCATGTTGCAAATAGCAAGAGACAAACTTCAAAAGCTTTTCCAGCCCTCTGCGTACAACGTGTCCAAGTCTTTAATCAACTCCCTTCTCTCCACTGTCCCTAATTTCCTTACCCTAAACTATTTCACACTTTGCAAATCCCTACAGCTTGAATTCCCTGGGTTTTTTCCAACCCCAAGTTCCTTCCACTGCCCTGTTCCACTTCCAGCTTCACCACTCCTTTCATCTTTTCAAATATTCTTACTATAGATCTTCAACAGAGTCTGCAATGACATTTTATAGGCTCGAAGAGGCAGGTGTTGAAAAGTTAAACTCTATGGAGTTCTCATACTGCCATCCTCAAAATGCACTACAAGTCTCACAGCACGTGAGAGAATGGGTCTGGAGGAAGATAGAATCGCTGCATTCTTTCAATCAGATCCACTGTGTCAACTTTTTCCCTTTTTTCTTCATGTTTTATCACCATCTGGTGGCAGAACCTCAAAACACTGCTCTGAGACATCATGGATCCTACAGAGCTCCCAGTGCTGTGAATTGGTTGGGAAATCACCAACTGCATATCATCCCTGACTTACTTGTGGTTCTTCTGCTGCTGGCATAGATTGCAGATACAAGTAACATCACTTTCCAGGGAAACTGTCAACATCTAACTCTGTATTTTATCTAATCTATCACACTCCAGTGAGGACCAGTTCTGTTCTTCTCAAAAAAGCAGAATTAAAGGAATACAACCGTATATTAAACACCACAACCTTTGCTACACTCTTCCAAGTTTTCCAGATTTGCAGTGCATGCTTGATCCCTAGCTGAACATGACTTGACTATCATCTCTTCTTCCAAGTGAATCTTTTTCAATTACTAGCACTATGAAAACACATGCGTGCAGAGAGGCAAAAATAAGAAAAACAAAAGGAGTTATGTTTGAAGGATGGGACATTTGTGATAGGAATAAAATTTATGTTGTTGAAAGGAAATACATGAAGAAGAGATAACTTGTAAGATTAAGTAAGGATAGTTCAGTCTTGTTTCTATGGGTTACTACCAGACGTGTGTGAGTAGCTACTCAAATAACATATTTCCACAAAATAATCTGTGTTTCAGCATTGTGGGCCTTTGACTTCAATCACATTCCAGGTGGCTTTTCAACATTTTCAAGGTATGTTGTGAATTTCAGATTACTTTCATGTTGCGGTGGGGTCTCTGCAACCTTCCCTGGCAGACAGCTTGGCCCGTTGTAAGAATCAGGAACGATATTTTTGATAGATGTTCAGAGATGTTTTATTTTTCTTCCAGCCTCATGGCTGGAGGTTTCAGCACAGATTGACCACAGACTCCCCCAAAACTGCTACAAAAACTGCCTTCTAGAATCATGGGAGCACCCAGCCCAAGTACAGCATTCTCAGGGC
>VYZQ01001417.1:3653-17326 GCA_013400655.1 Mystacornis crossleyi
AACGCAGAGGGGAGAAGGAGGGAAAAAAAAAAAAAAAAAAAAAAAAAAAAAAGTAAGCAAAATCTATTTCTATATGTATTCCAGTACAGGAAGTATGGAAATTTTTTCCATAAAATAATTTTCTTTTCGGTCACAAGTCTCTTCTAATAAAAATATTAATGTGTGTGTATATACACATATGTGCATTCACTCTGTTCTAGCATATCATACTCCTGGCTGACATATCAGATATAATTACTGAGCCAAAAAGCATGGTTTTTGACAACTTTAAAGGTGCTTGAACAGGACAATATGGTGTTTATGCACTGATTGTATTTTTGTTCTACAGTTAGTAAAACTGGAGTCAAGTTATAATTGGCAAAGAAGAATAAAACCTTAATTACAGACACACAATCAGAAAACTTCCTGATTTCCCACTTACAGTCTAAGCTCCTGAATCATTATAATTCATTCTTTCAAGTGCACTTTGTCAGCATAATGATATAAAATATTTGCCGTATATGTATATATTGTTTCATTAAAAAAACAATTTTTAATATTACTTTTTATTTGTTTTTTGTGGATACTGAATAATATGTCCTTTTCAAAAATATGTTTAGGAACACGTAAGATAGCTACCTTTACTGTTTTGGGAGAGAAAGAGAGAATTTCAATAATTTCTCTGAAAGTTAGTGTCAAACTCCCTCATTGAA
Source organism: Mystacornis crossleyi (assembly GCA_013400655.1). Taxonomy (NCBI): domain Eukaryota; kingdom Metazoa; phylum Chordata; class Aves; order Passeriformes; family Timaliidae; genus Mystacornis; species Mystacornis crossleyi. Next base: position 4,346 of record VYZQ01001417.1, read on the forward strand.
ATAGGACACCTAGCTGAGCAAAGTATGATGTGAAAACCAGAGACAGAGGGACAGAAGGTGACATGAATGAAGAATTTTGTGAAAGAAAAGCCACCCTGGAACAGGTTAGAATGTGCTAGTAGGAAATTCCTTTGAAGGAAGAATTATAGCCAAGAAACTCTTCAAAACAATGTATGAGCACTGACACCAGTGAGTCATGTTCAGTATGTGTTGCCTTCTGGCTTATTTTTAACGTCTGTGTAGCAAAACTTGAGCACAGGTACTTCCAGGATTACATCTTGTGGAAAGTTTGAGAACATCAGCTCTGTTCCTTCACAGATGTGACAGTTATGGATAGTGCTAGGAAGTGTGTAGCAAAGACTTGTGATTAGTCAGCTGTATCCCAATTATGATGTTTTTGCCATCAGCACAGAAATGAGCTTTGGCAAAACAAGCATCCCAGACCTCTCCCTTGAATTTAACCCTCCTCAAAGGCTCATATTTTGTATTAATGGTATCCATTACACCTGTGAAACAATAATGTTGCTGCTAAGCACAAACGAGATTTGTTTCATTCCACTACTTGCTTATCTAGTGGTCTTGCTACTTTAAGTAATTTCTAAATGTTCATTCATCTTTTTTTTAACCCTTACAGCTGAGAATTAATACTGCTGTCCTACAGGGTAGAAAAGAACAGTCTGTGGAAAAAAAAAATTTAACAAAAAAATGCAGTCAAATATCAAGAACTTCAGAGAGACCATCAGTCACAGCTTTTTCTGTTGTTGTTTGTTTTCTTGTCATAGTTTCACTGCTCTGTGTTGGGTCCAATCTGTCTCCAAATAATTCTCTTGAAATAAAGGGAATCTTTTCTGGACAGAGAAGAGAAAGAGAAGAATGGGGTGAAAGTGTGTGAGAGGAACAGCCCTGCAGACACTCAGGTCAGAGGAGGAGAAGGAGGGGCAGGAGCTGCTCCAGGCTCCGGAGCTCAGATTCCCCTGCAGCCTCTGGAGCAGCCCATGGTGAGGCAGCTGTGCCCCTGCAGCCCAGGGAGGGCAGGGGGAGCAGAGATCCACCTGCAGCCCCTGGAGAAGCCCAGGCTGGAGCAGGGGGATGCCCAAAGGAGGCTGTGACCCCATGGGAAGCCTGTGCTGGAGCAGGATTCTGGCAGGGACCTGCAGACATACGGAGAGAAGAGCCCACGGTGGAGCAGGGTTTCTGGCAGGACTTGCGATCCCATGGGGGACCCACACTGGAACAGCCTGTTCCTGAGAGACTGACCTTATGAAAGGGATCTATGTTGGATGAGTTGGTGAAAAGCTGTAGCCCAAGTAAAGGACTCTTGCTGGAGAAGTTCAAGGAGAGCTGACTCCATCGCTGAGGGGAAGGAGGTAGAGCCCAGGAAAAAAGGAGGGGTTGGGGGGGGGAAGGTTTCTAAAATTTGTTTTAATTCTCATTATTGTGCTCTGATTTTCTTAGCAATAAATTCAATGAATATTCTGAAGCTGAGTCTGTTTTGCCTTGACAGTATTTGGTGCCTGATCTCGCTCTGTCTTAATTCAGAAACCTTTGGAAATATTTTCTCTCCCCTGTCTACTTGTGGAGGGGAATGATAGAATGAACTTGGTGGTTGCCTGGCACCCAGCCAGGGTCAAAGCCCAACAATGTGGATACCTAAATTTTAGTTGGTTAATATAAATTGAGATGAATTCAGCTTTATGAGGACACCACAGTGGAACTCAGTGGTACATGATGGCATGAATCAGATCTAAAATCAAAAGGATATTTTAGATATTAAAAGAATTTTTTGAAATGACTTTCAATAAATAGACATAAGAAGAAACTAGTAACATGGTAAAAATGTACCTTTCTTCAGAGATATGTTCTTGGAACTTAGGTTCACAATTGATCATTCTGGTCATACTAACTCTATTTCTGGTCTAGCATGGAAAGAATGACACTACTATACTTAACAAAAGAAAGCTCTTTCTGGTAACAACCTTCAGGGCTCCTACATGTGTTAAACTGTCCTACTCCTACACTCAAAGAAGGAAAAAAAAAATCAATAAATTTGCTAGGCTCGTTGTTATGCAATCTGGTATGTGGACATCATACACCGATCATGCTGAGAACTCATCGCTCAGCTGACAAGCTCTCCGGACTGTCAGTCCCATCCATCCCCCTGATGAACTCATATCAACCACACATTTTCCTGACAAATGCAGTTTCCCAGTGAGGCCTACTGAAATCCTCAGCAAAATGGGTTCACAAATGGATTTTTTTTTGTCAGAACAGATGAATGAAATGCCATTCCTTCCCTCTTGTTTCTGTGTAGCTTTCTTTAAAAAAAAATCCCTGTAAATCTAACCAAGTATATTAATGAAAAATCTAATTTTTGCTCCTTTTTTTTTTTTTTAATGAAGAAGAACTGCATCACATTTGAAAGAAATGTGTAAGAAGTAGATAATGAAAACTTTCATGCACAGGAAATCTCTCTATGAAATACATCACAAGTCTAAAACTCAGTGTTAAATGTGCTTACTATTTCATCAACACTATTAGTGATGTGTCAGTGGTAACAGGTGTTTTTCTAAGGTATTTCATATAAACACTAATACAAATCTGTAAATGATTCTACAGGAAAAAAAAAAAGAGATTACTGAAAAGAAGAAATAAAAAAAGAACAAAAAAAAAATGTGTCTGCACAGGTAACTTGAAAAATCCACCTCCAGCAGAGACTATCCAGTAACATTTACCTACATGTAGTTTATCAAGGTAAAATCTGCATTTTCACACTGAGTTCCTCTTTGCCTTTAGATTGTCAGATTAGAAAGGTCTGAGGTTTGGAGGGTTTTGGGTTTTTTTTATTTGTTTTGTTGCTGCTGCTGTTGTTATTTTCTCCCTCCCCTTTGTTTTCTTTCTGTTATTATGTAGCATCTAAGTACCTTCATATTATTAAACAGGGAACACCAGATGTGGTAGCAATAGAAGGTGTCACTCATCACTGAATTTCATCACTTACATAAATATATTTACATAATGACTAGTACTGATATAACTATATTGATAAAAACAATCATGTAGGATTTAACAAAATATTTTGTACAAAGTCGCAAAACTACCCAAAGGAAAGGCCCAAAAGGACCTTTGAATTAGCTTTGCTAAAATAATGATTATAAACACTTTATTTTATTTTTAATTGAAAGAAGATAAGAGCCATTCAACCCATTTCCACATATTCTAGGCTTTGATCATCTGTGTAAGACAAGGAATGACTTTACTCTTAATGTTTTTTTCTTTGCTAAGTACTGGTTGAGAAACTATATATACCTGACCTTGTTTCTAAATTCTAGCTGGGGGAAAATAGTATTTTGGCTTCTTTATTGTTTGGCTCAAACACTTAAATATCTGTATTTTAAAATTAAATACGTGCAAAGCCTCATTATTACCTCCAGTTTCCCTAAGAAATTAGAAATGAACTTTTAAAATAAATTTTCTTCTTTTATGCACAGTAATTCCTCATGTGTTAAGATCAGCACTTCCCTACAGCTATAACCTAATCGGCATGCAGAGTTCTGATTATGAAATACAAGCAATTTGAGAGAAATCTTAATGTAATTTGCATTAGCAATTCTAGTTACTGGCTAAAGACTCTAAGATGGTTCTTTAAAAAAAATAAAATAGTATTTTTCTCTGCTGTGCAGTTGAGTTGTACTTTTATTCTGCTCGTGGATCATGCAGAAACAGTGCAAATTTCAGAGGGTATTAGAACTCAGAGGAAGAGAGTGAAATAGAAAACTGTGGAAGGGTGGAGGTCTTGTGTGTAAAAACGTACTGATTTAGGCAGAGTCAACATCAAGTGAACACCAACTTGAGATATAATTAGGGACAGTTTAACTGTACCAGTAATAAAGGCCTTGGTAAACTGCAAGCTTCAAGTGATGATTTCAGGCTAGACGACGATTCCAAGATCTCTGCTAATAGTTAAAATGCTCAGCTTTGGTACGGTAACTACTCGGTGTATAACAAAAAAAACACCAACAAAAATACCCAACCCACCCTCCCCCCAACCAAATAGAAACACAAAAAACCCTCCAGCCTACAAAGGATGCCTCTTTCGGGCATCCCCCTTTATACCTCTTTATGCATTCCCTCTCCCAGATTTCACATTCTATGAATCTTTTGCTGCAATGGCAAATCTGCTTCAAGTAAGGCAGATTAAAATGAAATTACTCAGTCTCCTGACCCATAGAAAATTTCACGAGGTGCAATTTGTCTAGTGGTTCAGCTGTGAGTACAGTCTGATTGGCTGTAATTTAGCTTTATAGTGCTTTCCTCCCTCCTGTCCCCCTAAAATTAGTAAAGTCCAGTGATACTGAAATGAAAACAAAAAAAAAAAANGAAAAGGAGTGCTCTGTGAAACTCCATACAACTGTTACGATAGGAGCACTTTATGTCCTTCTCATATCAGCCTTCTGACAGTGCATGTCCTAAGAAGCTGATCATCTTTTCACTTCCATCTGCAATATGGAGACACGGTGATAAAACTATGTCCAATTTTACATATCCATAGTGCATAGATATTTACAACCATGATAGTATTTACAGAATGCATAAATCATTGTTTGTGTTTTAGATATATTCTCACATGTTTGGATATTCATATTGACTGCAGAAGTGTGTCCTAGAGTGACCAACGTAGATGCAGAATTCAGTCAGATTAATTCCATCCTACTTCCTCTAGAGACTGTGACAAACTTGATTTGCTAATGATCCCCATCCAGTTATTTTCAGTCATATTTTAACCAAACCAAAGCAGAATAAACCAAATCCAAACCAAAATGAAACAAAGCCAAACTACAATAATATAATAATCTTCTGATGGTGTGTACTTCTTTGGTGGAAAAAGAAAAGGAATATGTCTATTCTCCACAAATGTTCTCTTTCCGACACGGAGTTTTTTTAACTATCTAAATTAGAAAGGGATAAAAGTTATTAGTGTGAAGTTCCCCACAGAAAATGCCCTGAACAGTTAGTTCATTTTAGTGTCTAAATGCCATTTTGAATGATTAATGTGTATTAAAACAACAATTAAATTAAAGAGATAATGAAAAAAAATGTCAAATAATAGAAAAATTTCTGGAAATTTAAATATCCGTGAGCTGCACCTCATAAATATGTGCAGAAAAAATTGTATTTAGCTGCTTTCAATATTTGCACTTTTCCATTTCTACGGACTTATTCATATTTCAAAACTAGATAACTGTAGGAACGGAATAGGAGAACCATCATACAATGCTTCCACAAGTGCACAGTATTTAAATACACAAAATATGACTTATTTATAGAGGCAGGCTTGAAAACCTACATATTAAGTGAGAAAAAGAACAAAAGTTCAGGTTTTTAACAAATACTGTTGCCACACTACAGGGGATGGAAGAGCTGGGGTTTTTTCAGAATTTAAAAATGAGCTGCAGATATGTGTTTGTATCATCTTTTGATCAGTCATCTGTGTACCTTCTTATAAGTGTCTAAATACACTTTACAGGAGAACATATTGGTAGTAAGGAACTCCAAGCTGTTAAATTAATTTTTATAAATCTAAGCTGCAATGGGAAAAAGAAAAGCTCATATTTTGACATGTGAACATTATTATAATAATTGGTGATATGTTGAAGGGATAGGAAACCACATAGGATGATGCAGAAAATGTCTTTGAAGGCAGTCTCTGATAAGACTTTCTCCCAGTCTGACAAAATGTTCTGTGCATGTCTAGATAATTATCACCATCATTATCTAAACACAGATCACAGATCGTAACTCCTCTCTCAAATGCTCTATATTTGGAGACTTGTGAAAAAAAATTTTTTCAATGGACAAGTTTAAATAACAAAATGGATGGGCACTCCTTCTTCAGGATGCACAAATTTAAAGACCAGGATAAAGCAGGTTGACATATTGAAAATAAGGTATCACAGCAATGCACTGGTTTGTGAAAATAATAAAAAAAATGCTGTTACAGGTTATGTAGTAATGCCTTCCATAAAGGATGGAATTTTTCCAGAACTATTGCATAAATATGATATGGAGGTTTGGTTTATTGCAAAGATAACCATTTCTTGAACTAAAAATTCTTATCAGCGAATTCTGTAGAATAACTGTGCTTTTTTCTTCTTTCTTTCTTTCACTTTGTTTGTTTCTTCTTCCTTCCTTCCCTTCTTCCTTCCTTCCTTCCTGCCTTCCCTCTTTCTGTCTTTCCCTCTCCCTTCTTCCCTTAACATGAAGTTCTACTGTCTTCAAAATACAAACAAAAAAAGCAATCTACAAAGATAACACTGGCTGTTTCTTTTTCAGTGAAAGAGATAGGATGAAGTAAAATAATTTTTAAATGTTGTTGTCATGTTGACAATTGTTTAGGATAACAGCAGCAGGGAACAAAATAAATCACTACTATGAAGCTGAGACAGGCTTATGGTTCAACGTAAAAAAAATCACTTTTATAGAAATACAGCTGTTCATTTAGGGGTTTTGTTACGGTTTGTAGTTTCTGCGTTGGCATGACAAGTCGCAAACCTTCCCAGAGAATGCTGCGGGGCTGCCTCAGGGAGAGCGGCTGCTCCGCTTCCCGCAGCCCTTCCGGGCGGCCCCGCGCTCCTGCTCCGGCTGGCTGTGAGCTCCACAACACGGTGGCGATAAAGGAGCCGAGAAGGGTCTGCACATGGGGACCCCAGAAGGACTTTATTCACATGCTGAACACAGGTTCCCAGAAGTAGAGAGCAAAAATGGCAGGGAGTCTGGGGTTTCATATGGGGACGAGGAGGGCGGAGAGAGCACATGGACTAATGGTTTCAGGGCATAGGGGCGGTACATGGGTGGAGTTGGGGTATTGGGACCAATGGGGAAAACCCGAGGGAGTGGCCAGGACTAGCAGTGGGGAACCGAGAACATGTGGGAAGTGCAGGCATTTAGTAAGAAAAGGAGTGAGGAAATACAGCACTAAAACTCCCCCTTTCTTACTAAATTAAAGAGGGAAAGGGTTTTCCCAAGGACTCTTACAGAAATTTTTTATACAACAGAAAAATGGTAAAATAATGCAAAACAGTTAAATTTAAAATGATGAGGCAGCTGGTTCGTATTGACATTGGAGATCGGTGCCGGCTGAGTTCTCACATTGCATTTGCCTTTGTAGCTTCTTCACGTTCTTTTATTTTTTCTTCTGCTGGGGCTGCTAAGATGGCATCCTTCTGGTTATTACTAGCCTCACTTCTGGTCCTGGTCATGAGAACCAGAGGAGAGGGGAAGGCCGCGCCGCATTTCCTGCGCTGTGGGACATGTAGAGCTGCAGTTCCGCAGTGAAACCCCTGGGGCAGGCCAGCCTGCGCTCTCCTGGGGCTGATGCCACCCCTCAGGTCCAGCCCGGTGGCAGAGGGCTTTCCCCTGCACAGCCACCACCTGTGCTCCGGGTTCTGGCAGCGCAGGAGCCAGCGGGAGGATTTTGGCCTGGCTCCACGCCGCCCGCGGTCCTGGTGGGAAACTCACAATAGTAGCAGGAGGACGCGGTCACACCCTCTGATGCGTGGGGGAATTCCAACGTCGGAACACTGAGCGACGCAGGGCGTGGAGTTCGGCAGGGCCCAGGGATTTTGGCTGGCATGGGAAGATACGAAATAGAAGAAGGCCCTGTGGCGCGGCGAGTCATGTGTTCAGCGCCATCTTGTGTTGCAGTACCCCACCTTGGGGGCAAGCTGGGGGCCAGCTGGAATTATTTTAGAGGGTGCTCCTGTTATAACTTAAGTAGTTCCTTTGAGTTCTGTGTTAGCCCACTTCATAGTTACAAGTTGTATCTCTGTACCCCTGTTACTGTGGCTACCAGTTCCCTTGAGTTGTGTTCCTCCCTCTACGTTGGCCAAACCCCTTCCCCCGCCTCCCAGACAGAGACTACTTTTCCCTCTCCACCCACCCCCTGCCCCTTGGGCAGAGAGTCCCTGTCAATCCCTCCAAGGCACACCCTTCCCTCTGGAAAGTTCTCCCTCACTCGGTGTGCCATTGGACTGTATCCCTTAATCCCTCCCCTGGGATCACCCAGTTGGGTATTATCCTATCAATCTCCCTTGAGTCCACCCCTTTACTCCCTTCTCATTGGCTCCTGACCTTGCCCTCCTCCTGTATAAGAATCCCTACAAAGTTTGAAATCCCGGTCTTTGTCCCTGAACCCTTCAAGAGAATAAAGCTCCTGGAACCCATACAAAGACCCCTCTCTCAGTTCTTTGCCCCTGGGCGTTGCTCTGTGTCATCGGGTATCAGCTTGCCACTTAAGAGGACACTGCAAAGTCCTCCATGCTGTACAGATCACCAGGACGTCTGCAGCTGGACACGGTGGGCCTCTGGCAACCCTGCCACAGCATCTGCAACAATCTTGCCTGCTATCTAGAGCTGACACAGCGGGGTACTGGGGGGTCGGGATGAGGGTTAGGGGAGTGCCCAAGCCATGGTGATCAGTCCCAGCTCGGTGAGGGGCTAGAGGAGACCAAGAAGAGCTATCTTCTGATCTCTTCTGAGCATCACAGGGGCAGGGGGACAGGGAGGGGGAAGAGGCAGAAGGGTTGCAGGTTGGCAAAATGGTTGCTGTCACGTGGTTGGGGTTATCATGGGGAATAATAAAGGAACAAAAGCTGGGGAAGAGGGGAGAGGGAAAGGCGCGATGGAGGTGGTCATTAGGGAGAAAACCAGGGTTTTCTGTTTACAGACAAGTAGTAAAACAAAACAAAGGTTAATTTCCTTTATCCCTCGCGTGCAAGAATTCCCCACGCTATCGCTGATTCCCTACACCTTTTTAAGGACAGCTAAGCTTAAAAGAAAAACTTTTCCCAAATTGGGGGTACTGAAGTTGCATCTCCTCTTGTTAGAGATGGGATTTTTCTTGCCAAGGCTTCACATGAGGCGCGACCCCCTTCACTTCGACAAGAACCCACCCCCCAACACTCCACCCAACATGAGGTAAAAGGATTAAACTACAAACAAAAAGCAACCCCCATGCCAGGCCTGCCAGGCCTACCAGGCCCATCCACAATCTTCCCTCATCACAAGGGCTTTCCAGCAGGCTCCCCTCAGGGGCTTACCAGCACGGAGAATCAACGTAAAGCACTCGGGATGGTCCGTCGCCATTCGGCCAACTCCTTTGAAAGCGTGACTTTCCTCAGGACGCTGCCGACCACCCCTTCAGTCCTCTCGCTGAAACACAAGCCTCGCATTGGGGAAATGGCTTCCCAAAGGTGACTTCACTCTTGCAGCAGCAGCTGCAGGAGACACTCTCCAAGGCACCTCTTCACAGATGCACCATGTTGGGCTGACATATATTGCAGTTTGTAGTTTCTGCATTGGCACAGCAAGTCGCAAACCTTCCTGGAGAGCGCTGCGGGGCTGCTTCAGGGAGAGCGGCTGCTCCGCTTCCCGCAGCCCTTCCGGGCGGCCCCACGCTCCTGCTCCGGCTGTCAGCTGCACAACACGGTGGCGATAAAGGAGCCGAGAAGGGTCTGCACATGGGGACCCTAGAAGGACTTTATTCACATGGTGAACACAGGTTCCCAGAAGCAGAGAGCAAAAGTGGCAGGGAGTCTGGGGTTTTATATGGGGGCGAGGAGGGCGGAGAGAGCACATTGGACTAATGGGTTCAGGGCATAGGGGCAGTCCATGGGTGGAGTTGGGGTACCAGAACCAATGGGGAAAACCCGAGGGAGTGGCCAGGACTAGGGGTGGGGAAGGGAGATCAATGTGGGAAGCACAGGCATTTAATAAGAAAAGGAGTGGGGAAATACAGCACTACAGGGTTTAAATTTTTTTTTTTTAATGGATATGTAAATCTGGAATGGGTGTTACAGTAATTTAAACTGAATTTGCCTCTCCCATATATTGACACACCATTGTACATTGAAACATGAGTGAATACACATGAAAGAATTGTAAACTCCTCTCCCTGACATCTGAGCTCTACTCAAGGTTTTGACCCCTGAAGAGGTAGTTCTCACAAGTGCTCCTGCCACAGCTCACCCTGAGCATAATAGCATTCATCCATGAATTCTTTGGGGTGTTTCTTTTTGAGAATGCCAAGGTTGTTAAAATTGTTCCTGCTAAATGAGTTGCAAGAGTTCCCAGTGGAAGATGCCATCTCAATACCAAGGTAATATCCCTACAAAGAGGTTTTCAGGCTTCAGTGTGGAAAACCCAGCATGCTGTGAACTAGCTGTATGGACACTGTGGAAGTTTCTACCTAAGGAAGCCTCTACATGTAAACTCTCTTCAGACTTTGAGGAGGTCATAATTTCCAATGGAAAATGCTGTCAAGAACAGGGGACCTGAAATTAATTTTCCTATTCTGAAAGTGTAACAGATGTCCATATTCAAAATATTCTGGTATAGAAGATCAAGGAACCATAAATTTCTTCTCTTTAATGCTTGCACTGCAGAGACAATCAAATGCCCCATTAAAACCATGTCTTTCTGACATCAGACATTATGGGGACGATACCTCAAGTTTAACCGATTTTCTTATGTTTTTTTCCTTTCCTAAATCTTATAATTTAACACAGTGATATTAGAAATGTAATACATGGCAAAGTGAAGCAATAAACCACACCATCTGCTTGCGTTTTATGCTGTATTCTCTAGTGTATTAATAAAAATCTACTAGATTTGATGTTAAAGATAGGTACTCAAGCATCAGGAAGTGTCCAGTCTCAAAAAGACCGACAGAGACAACCTGCCAAGAACACGAGTTCACATGGAATTCTTCTCAGGAAGAACTTTGACAGTAAAGACAAGCTAGGAATTCCAGAAACACATAAGGAATATTAATGACTCCCTATGGTCCATGTCCCTGTTTGAGATTAGTAAATTAGCGTGCTCCAAAAGTGAGAGGTTCTGCCCCCCAGGCATTTCCCCAAACTCCACACATGACGGTAGAGACAGGCAGCCTGTTATGTCGATCTGCTTCCACACTCTCCTTGTTAGGTGATGTACTGACCCAGACAAGTTCTGGGACAAGACTGAGAGTGATTTCAAAGACCTAGGACAAAAGAATCACAGAATTATTGATGTCTCTCATCCACACAAACATCGTCTTTCTCAGACAGTCAAAGGTCAGTGAAAATCTCTCAGACCTCATAAAAGAAGTTCTACAGGCTAATTTACCCCCTTCCTGAGTAAGTAAGTTTCCCTTCTCTCCCAGCCTGTGTATCAGCAGGGAAGAAAAAAGTTTTGAAGATAAAAGCCTTTGTGCAGCAAGTGGAGAGGAAAGACGAGAAATGTCTGGTGAAAAGCAATATGTATCAAGTATACATGAAAAAAATCCCACTCCAGATCATTTTCTATAATTCACTAGAATAATTACAAATAAAGTTATTCCAAACAAAAATATTTACAGTAATTTGCAGTTCTTTAAATCTATTATTTAATGACAAAAAGTAAAAACTATTTTACCAATTCTCACATTTTTGTAAGTAAGTGTTTTGTTTTTATTAGGCCATTTTTCAAATTCCAGTCAAGCACTGTGCTTTATTGGAAGATAAAAGACAAACAGCAACCATTTTTTCTAGAATTAATTTTGTCAATACCGTCTGTTCTTTTATTATGCAATATAAGAACAATTAAACCATTTTTTGAAAGAAAGCAACTTTGAAGAAAACGATTCTCAGTTGTTGTTTCTTTCTTTAAAAAAGACCTAATAAGGAAATGCAGTTTTATTACATTTGTTATTGATGCTATAAAACTGTACTTCAATGTCTGCAAAATACAATTTAATTGATCATGTCGTGAAAATGCATTAATATGAGTTATTGAATTTTTCATGTGTATTTGAAATTATGTAAAGATGTTGCACTCTCCTATGACACAGTGTAAATCTCTGAATTTAAGTTTAATTGTTTTAATTTAAACATGTTTATGAAATAGGGCCACAAAGAAGATTTTGGCCCAAATTCCTTAAACATTAGGAAAAGCTTGTCTATGAACTAAACTTGACTAGAAACACAGTACTGCATGATATCATCTCAGACTTCACTCATGTGAGATACTGGATAACTGTTATTAACCTTTATTTTTCTGATCACTGGTGGGAGAAAAGAAAAAGGAAAAAAAAAAAGGGAANNNNATATACTTTAATAAAAGTAAAAATAGTTCAAAAAATCTAATAGTTTTTTATATTTTTATTATCATTATTGTTTGTTAAGTTTTCCATTTTCTTGATAACTCTCAAATATTAAAAAACTTCAGTGTTTTTTTTATTCACTTTCCCTACCGCCACTGCCTTTATTCTCTTTTTGTTTCTTCACAATAACTTTTTAATAATAAAATGAATTAGGAAAATAAAGACCAGGCTAAAGTCTATCATCTTAATCTCCCACCCCCCTCTTTTTTTTCCCTTTCTTCTTCTATGCTCCAAATTCTACACAAGATATTTTTAGATAGCCAGTATAGTTCTTTAAGAACCTTGAGAAATCAAAATGAATTTGAGTCTTTTGCTATAAGCCTTTCTTTATTTTTTTTTAATTGATTGATTTATTGCCTCATGGAATACGTCCAGTCATCAGCTTGCTATTAACATTTTTAGTCTTGGCTCTTACTTTATATTTGGTCTTTCAAATCATCTTTACAACAGTGAGTTAAAGCACATATGACATACTGTGATAGTTTACATGGTCTCTTTCTGATTAAGGTGAATATTTTTCTAATATTTGGTTATTACATTGAAGTACAAGTTACTTTTTAGTAAGAGTTTGACATTTTCAAGAAATGTGTAATAAATATATATACTAACAAAGATAGAAAAAATCAGCTATCTAAAAAACCGCTGAAATAAAGATTGCTCAGTAAAAATCTGATTAAAATGTTTATTTCAGAGTAAAGAGGAAGGATGCTTCCGATTGCTTATAAAGATTTGTTGTTCAGATGTGTCAGTGGCTCTATATGAATTTTATTTTTTATTTAATGATAAATTCTCCAGTTACTTGT
>VYZQ01001421.1:31302-47328 GCA_013400655.1 Mystacornis crossleyi
ATGCTATTGTGCCTAAACCTGTTTCGCATTGGTAATTTCAAATGTAACCCCACCCTGGTAATGCTGTACTTAGGGGGGTGTTCAGAAGATTCGGGGGAGCTCTTGGAACAGTCTGTGCTAGGCTCAGCCACGAGGCTGTGAGAAAATAAAGAACATCTCTGAATATCTACAAAGAACATCGTCCACTGATTCTTTCTACAGGCCAAAGCTGTCTGCCAGGGAAGGTTGCAGGCCAACCCCACTGCAACAACTGTCTCTGGAAGTCTTCAAAAAATGTTTAGATACAGCACTTGAGGACATGGTTTAATGGTGAACGTGGTGAGGGTGCTGGTTTGGTGGTTGAACTTGATGATCTAAAAGGTTTTTTCCAGCTTTCATGATTCCATGATTCTATATTGCTGCTTGGAAAGTTTTCCGAGGAAGACCATGAAGTTAGCTGTAGAGCTAGCTCTCATTTTTGCCACACCATGGGAGCTTTCATGTTGAGCTTCTCTTCCCTGTTTCTCTTTCAGTACACAAGTAATGAAGCTGAAATTTCACCTTGTGTATTTTGGATGAAGTGTTTACTCAAGAATTTGAAAAATGTTGTTAGTATATGTTAGTTATCCCAGGACACTTTTCCTAGAAAAAGGGTGTTGACAGTAATGTCTAACCTAATTCCAGGTGCAAGAATTATATTTGGCTCATCTAACTTCTTGCTACCTTGTCAACCTGCAACACTCATCCTATGTGTGCTCCGAGTTTCCATGTGTTGATAAACAGCTGCTGCATATCCTCCTCCTGTTTATGGATGAGTTGCTTCAGTCAATGAGACTGTGTAGGGTTTCCAGAGCTCCTTGGGATTCTGTTAGATAACAGACACTATGTACACTGAAGTTATTAATGTTAATGTGATGCCTAGCATCATGGAAGGGTTTCTTTCAGGAAAGAGGAATGAAAGAATCATCAGGTTGTCATTACCAGAAAAGAAGACTGAGGAAACGAGTTAAGAAGAGCCTGAAACAAGGTGGAGTACTCCTTTGACTTAATACAAGGAAGACTGATTTCTCTTCTAAGTCTTTGGCTGCACTGAGCTGCTCAATTTTAGCCCATTTTGAGGATCTGGCCCTGAAAACAAAAAATTAAGAACCTAATTGTTTACTGCATGGAACTGATGACTGCAGGGTATCTCTGAATCCATCAGCTTGGTGCTACAGAAGGTGATTAGATGTTTATACAAATTAAAGAGTCACACAGAATGATGATACTTATTTTTATGGTGTAATGGGACAGAAAGGAGTATAAGGAGAGAAAAAAATACTTAAATGAGAAGAGACAAATATTAATGCAGGGCAGAGCAATAGTTGGTGAGGGGAAAATAAGCTCAATATGAGTCATGCAAGTAGTGAAGTGTATGCTTTTGTAGAAAAGCTAGAGACCAAGATGAATGAAAGGAATTTAAGAGAACAAATATATAAAAAAAAAAAAAGGAGTAATTTTCTTCCAGAATTGTATTAGAAATCCACTAGAGAGCTGATGAGCCTGAATAGCTCTGGAGGCTCAAGGGACAATTAAGAAGAGAAAATTAGAATATAAAATGCATTTTACACTGGTCTTCTATACAGAAGAATACATGGTGAGCTTAACCTTACCTTTTGGTGAAGAATTGGCAGAAGTAGAGATACTTTTGTAGTTAATAAGCCCTTACTGAATCTCATGATTTAGCAAGCAGTGATACAAGTATGAGACTTGGACTCTGCTTGTAGCTTTGCCCCATAATGCCTTTGTCTGTGCTTCATTTTCCTTGTCTTCAAAATGGAGATAAAGATAGTGGCTTTGTTGTTAAAGCAGTTTGAGTTTGACCAACATGTATATGTAAATGTAGAGAGTATTAATATTATTAATATTTGGACTACATTAATCTATTAAGTCAGCAGTTAATTTCTTTAGTATTAGCTGAATTACCTCCTAGGAAAAAACAACCCCAAAATAAATGTGATTTAATTTATCGTTACAGCTATAATAAGAATCTGGAAGATTGCCAGTGCTCTTTTTATTGAGGAGGGAGAGATGATAAGGGTGATCCAGGGAATTATAAACTCATGATCCTCACTTAACTACTTAAGAAAATCATTGAGAAAGTCATTATAGATGTCATTATAAAGTACCTGAGGTGCAAACCAGCATAACTTTCTTTAAGTGTAAACTTCCTCTAGTTTATTCTATTAGAATTCTTTCAAAAAGTTAAGATAGTGCACAATGGGAGAAATGTTAGATACGGTGTAACTTATTTACACTCCTAAAAGGCTTTTGTTGAAGTTTCTCAGAGGAGGCTGTTAGGGAACGCTGGTAATCCAGGGGTGAGTCTTATACTGCAGGTTTAATAACTATCTTTAAAAAGGAAGCAAAGAAATGGCAAATTTGTACTAGGGGAAATGGCTGGTTTGTCATAGTGGGAAAATGTTAATAGCAGAGCACCTCGGGGGTCGTGCTGCTGTATGGAATGATGACAGTACTAATGGTCTGGGAGAGGGGCAAAGCAGCTTGATTACCAACCCTTGAAAGAGATACAACAGTGGTGTTGTCAATCACAGATGAACTGGGAAGCCTTCCAATGGGAGTTTTCAAAGTGCTTGGTCCAGCTCAACCCTCGGTGTGAGGAAACCTCCCCCGGAGTGTTAAGGACTTCGGTGGTGCCCAAATATAAGATAAACCCAGGCATATAATAAATATTTGACAATGGGTTCAAGTGTTTGTGGCAAAATCATGTGAAAGCCTCTTCAAGAGGCTCAATGGTGAAATAGTCAGCTTTGCATGAAGAGGTCAGCAGGGCTTATGTCCAGCTCTGATCCATGCTTGGAAAATAGCCTTGTTCTGGAAACAGAACAAGTTGGCTAATGCAGGCCTGGCCTTATTGTTTGGGACAGAACCAGTTAAAAGCAGTGTCTTCTGGGATGGTTTTGTGCCAAGCTGTATTTATTCTTCTGATTTTTGGTAGCGGCCATTAGCAGATCTCAAGAGGGCCGAGCAATCCTTCTTATATCTTGCCTTTAAGCCTTCCAATTTGTGGTAATCAGTGGCCAAGGAAATTCCTCAGCCAAAGACCTTCATGTTTACAAACAATTCTAAAGACAGCAAAGGGAATCTACAGTCTATTAACTTGTTTTAATCCCTGGTTGAGGCCATTCCTAGTTCTGGCCTGCACTCACAATTGCCCAGTTTCTTGCAGTTGCATAGCAAGCAGCTTTTTCCTGTTGGTTTCAAACCTTTTCCGAAAGGCTCGGAGATGGCTTGCTGCAAAACCTGGAAAGAGAAGAAATACTTTTCTGTGTGTGACTTTCACTGCACACAATTTTCAGCTTCTGGTATCTACTTCCTCACTGTTTTGTCAATTGTTAGGCTGTATCAGGAGATTATTTTTGTGTATTTTGTTTATTAAAACTCCTTAAACTGCTGAAAATCCATGCAGCTTTCCTGTTGCCCACCTCTTATGCTTTGTACCCTTTTAACATATCTGCCAATGAGCCATTTTAATATGACAAGGATCAGTGCAACACAGAGTAATCTTTGTGGCTGGGAGTAGTGAGAGACAGGAAGTGGAAAGAGAATATGGGAGCTCCTCTTTTTTGGTAGCTGTGAGTTGTTAAGGGGTTTTGCACCCTAAACATGACTTTACATCTCCTAAATACTCATCCATGCTTCTCTGTGTTTGTACATTCTCATGTTCAAAAGGGTTGTTCCAAAAACTAGAGAATTTTTACAGCTTGTGAGTAGTTCTTAAGAAAACATACGAGATGGTAAAAACCTGTAGTCATATTTTATCTGTTTGGAAGTGATGTTCTGCTATTTTCCCTTTTATTGTGGGGTTCCCCTGGATACCTGCATGCCTCTGGATACACTTTTTTCTTTAGTGAAGAAATGGAGATGTGTGGGCTTATGCACAACTGAACCCATGTCTCCAGATGTGAAAAGCTAATACATTCAGAGACTGTTTTCATGCACACTCTTGAATATAAAGGAGACACACTGGGGGAAACACAGCAGGAATTCTTATGTTCTGCGGCTTCCTGGCCTGTTCCTTATGCTCACGCAGCAAACCTCATTGGACAGCTATTCTCAGGCTATTTTTTTTCCCTATAGTAGCAGTCACTTCAGTTTAGCCCTTTATTGCCATGGCTTCTGTTGTAACTTTACTACCCTCTTAGATTTCTTAGAACAGCCCTTCAAAGCCAAACTTCCCCTTTTCCAGAAAGGCACGTGGCAGTAAACTAGGGGAAGGTTAGTGTGGGAAATGTAAATCTGATCGAAGGAGTGATAGTTTAAACAAACTTCAGCCCCATTCCAGAAGGGCCTTTGATGCTCATGATATGCCCTGTTTATTAAGGTGGGAAGGGCACATGCTGCCCACCTCTGGGACTGCAGAATTTAGTTGCTGTGTTTTAGGCTTCTGTGTAGGTGAAGTGGCAAATACATGCCTGGTTTACTAGAGCAGTGGTGAAATCTGATCTGCCAGAATTTGGTGTGTACTTCTACCAAGCCAGAAGCATTATGGTGTTAATGCCCTTTCTGCTGAGACTTTGTCCTATCGGGGCGGGGTGGGGGAGGACATGCACTGAGGTAGAGCTGGCTCCTCTCTGCCCCCGCTGTCTGTCATAGCACTAGCAGAAATTTGTGTAGATATATGGCTTTATCCACTTTAGCCCAAACAAGCAAAGCTGGCCTCAGAGCAAGGAGTCACCTGTTTACATTTTAGCAGAGAGCATTCATTACCCCAAATCCTTTTCTCTGTTGTTCCCTCCGTGTCACTGCTCACCTCCTCGAGTCTCAGTTTCGATCGTGATTCCTACAGTGAGAATTTTTTATGTGTGAGTTTAAAAGTGTGTATTTTCTTTTCACAGCAGAAGGGGAAAATGTTACATTGCACTGAGAAGAAATTACTTGGGGAAAAAAAGTTTTCAGAAGTGATGTTTGTTTCACCATAACTTCTTAAAAACTTGATAGCTATCTTTCGTAATTACAGTTTGTTCATTATCTGGTTTTACATCAGGCAGAATTAAAATAAATAAAGGGTGTGGGGCACCTTTCTAGTCTTAATTGAACAGTTCTTTTGAAGTTTGTAAAATATTAAATGAGTGGTTTGGGGATTTTGTTGTTTCGCTTTTGATTATTTTGATTTTTTTTCCTTTTTTTCTTTTAAACACATTCCTGTCAGTAGGTTATCTTCACACAACTGGGAAGATAGTTCTAATACTTACAGCCTTTTTAAATGTTTGCAGTTCTGGTAAATAGTAAACTCCAACTATGTAAGATGATCTTAAAGATCTTTTCTGACTTATATGATTCTATGATTATAGAAAACGTGAAGCCAGAGCATGTTAAATAAGACAAAAGGAGAAGATAAGCTGACAACCATGGTCTTTAAAGAGGACATAGTTGACATGAAAACTTGTGAACTATATTTTGAAAAAGAAATAGTCATAATAAGTATTAAAAGTTGTTTTGGAGACAGCACCTGCCCAAAGTTGCCTGCCAATTGGTGTTTTGTAGCAAGTCTCACTACATGGTAGCTAGATGTCTCTGTGCAGTGTGTCTGCAGTTATAGAAGTTGTGAATCAACTTCACTGTGTCAAACAGCCAGAAATTTTTCTTCTCTAATGTGTTTCCCTTGTGGAGCTTATAAATGTTAATTGTAAGAATAGCAAGTGTGAAACAGAAAAAAAAAAAGCACACAACATGGGTCTTAAACAGGAAAAAACCTCACTACCGTGAGGTACAACTATGTTGGAGTTTTGCCTGATTAAAGGCAGAAAGATGAGATGCTTTGTTTTTTGAGTTGCCTAGTTCTGCTCTTATTCTTCAGTTTAATAATATATATTCTGCTTTATCTGAGAAAGAAACCAACTGTGATTTTGAAGCACTAGGCTAAATTCATCCTGATCAATCCAAGTGGAATTGAGGAAGAGTTTGGCCCAGGCTTTCTGAATATACTGAGAGAGCAATTATAATCTAACCTGCAAGGAAAGCATGGAAAAATCTGAAAGAGCACACTATTACCAACAGCATTTCTAAAGCACTTTTATTTGTCTTCCCTTTATTTTATGCTGATTATAGTTGTGCTAATTACATATGTTCTCTTCTTCTTTCCTGCAGATTAACCATGGAAGGAGAGATGTATTTGCACACAAATGTATTTACAATAGAAAACTTTGTCATCCTTTTAAAAGAAAAATCTGTGTATTGCTTACAACTACTATTTTATCAGATCTTAAACATTTTTAAATTGAAAGAAAAAATATTTGAACTACTAGATTTGCTTTCAGCTTAGGAAGAACTAAGATAATAAAAATATTCTGTGTTTGTTTGTCTCTTCTATGCATATCCCATATAAAAAACCCACAACGGTATAGAAAGTTCAGATAATGTCTCTTGTCTTCTGTAAAAGACTCAGTATTCCTTACCTTCTCTCTACTGGCTTTTATAGGTTTGGACATGTCATTTAGATTCTTGGTGTGTCAGGTCGTGTCGTCAGTGGGATCTGTAGAATGAATATAAATGTATCTTCCTGGAGGGTGTTTTAAACCCTGGATCAAGTTGAAAATCACTAGTACCAGTGTAAGTTCCTATCTGGAGCATCCCTGTTCTATAGGGATACTCCAGAGTCTCTCCAGCATGACTGAGAGGAAAAACCATTCCACTGGGCTCCATCTAAGAACTGCTGGATTGGATTCACCTTGCACTTGCTCTATTTTCTAACCACGTTACCTCTGTGGAAGTTATGACAGTATAAAACTAGTGCTGTAGAATGAGCTCTATGCCATGGAACACTGCTTACTGGCAGTGCATATGTTCAGTTTGGCCTGGCCAGTGAGTGCTGAGGTTTGGCATCCCAGGAGAGAGTTGCAGATGTCAGGTGCTGTCCTTGCACGATGGTCCCAGCCCTGGCCAAACTCAGCAGCAACCTCATCCTCTTAGCAGGTTAAACTGCACTCACAAGTTCTTCAGCCAAAAAATCCCACACACACATAAAAAAACCCAAACCCAACAAAGTAAATCTGAACTGCTACAGTAAAATGTTAGAGTAGCAAAATCTTTTTAAAATACTGCTTCAAAAGGAAAAAAAAGATCTGACTTCATTAACAGTACATGACAGAAATTACATCTGTTAATAAGAATTTAGCCAATTGATGGTTTAGCCACTCAGAAGTGTGACTTACGCTGTCATCCTTTAGCTAAGCTAAACCAAACGAGATGAAGATGTTCTTGTTCCACAGGGGGATACCCACAGCTGCAGTTCTTCAGGATCAACAGTTGTGCTTTAGTTTCACTTCCTACCTTAATCTGAATTAGTGTTCAAGTCCAGGCAAGTACTTTCCTTGGAGGAAACAGACCCTGTTAAAGCAGACAGAAAACCAACTATGTGCTGTATGTGATTAAATGTTAATTTCAACATAAATCCACCCACACAGTGATCTTGCTGTTACCCAGGGTTCATAAGACTTACCATTAGAAAGTGGAAACGTTGCTATCCCAGCCCTGCTTGCTGAGGGACACAGCTTCGTGTCTCAGCCTGATCCCAGCCCTACCCAAGCTCCTTCATGACCACAGACAAGCCTTGACAACAAAAAAACACCACTCCAGCACACAGATTTGAGATGCAGCAGCTACCAAAACAACTTGTGACACTCTGCTTTCTGCAGCTGTGCCCCTTCCTCTGCAAGCCCCATCACTGTCTTGCCAATGTGGAGGGTGCAATGTGGCAGCCCCACAGCACCTGCTTGCCTCTGTACCTGAAACTCTCCCTTCCTGTCCCTCTCCTCCCTTGACGTGGTGTCAGAGCAAGCTGCAGCACTGCTCTGAAATTGTTCTGTCGAGTTTATGTAGCCAGCCTGTTCCTAGAGATACATTCCTGTGGCTGGCTGAAGTTTCACAGGAGGAAAAACCTACTTGAGCTCCCCCCATGCCTCCCAAGCTGTTTTATAGGCAAAGGTCAGATCATCATTTCTTCTGCTGTCTGTTCCCCAGTTTCACACTGTCTCTTGTGGCATGACTCGGAGCGGGGAAAAAAACCCAACACCTTTTATTTAAATGTGTGTTTATAAGGGAAGTTGTGGAATGAGAAAGGGCAGAATTAATCTTCCTAATTTTTAAAAATTTTTCCTTTCCCATATTAAACATTTTTAGATAACCAAACCAAATTGTCAGATAAGAGATGAGCAGAAGATTTTACAACTCCATCTATAACTTTATTTAAGACAGCAGAATTTCTTTGGAGTTCCGTGCTGTGGAGAGCTTTGTTAGCTTAGGTTGCTGACAAAAGCAAAACTGTATTTATAGCACACGATCCAGGATAAGCAGATGACAGCTCCATTAACTAGCAGCACAAATGGCCTGGGACATGACTAACCAACAAGGGATCATGCTCCCCTGTAGCCCTCCTGGAGGACACGTGGTGGAGGCAGCAACGCTGACCACATCAGGGCTGGGGGAAGGTGGTTTTATCCTTAATTCCTCCTTGTTTTTAGGCAGTCAGGTCATGATGATAAAGCACCCCTCGTTCCTTCATGTTAAGATTATTCTTTTGGTCTGCACTGCTGTGGAACTGCTTACTCTGCACTCATGGTGGGCTGTGAAAATTTATGCCTACAGAAAAATAAAGATAGTGACTCAGCAGGCCTTACTCAGTGCAGATTATTGGAAAAATTATGTATCCTGTTCACAGCTCCATGTAAATAAATGGCTTGAGAGGTATCTGTATCCCAGAATTAGGGCTGCTGGGTGGTTCAAGGCAACCACAGACAGGTAGCTGGAAATACTTGCTCAGGGAGATTGTGTATGAAGGTCAGTCAGTGTTGATGAACGAATACAGTTGAAGTGGTGACAGCTGTGTTCTCTGGTAAGAAAGCTGCTGAGAGTTGTAATTGTGGAAATGAGACACAGATGCTCAGTGCTAGAGCTTAATGCTGCTCTGAAGCATCCAGAATTCAAGTTCTGCTCTTGGGCATGCTCCTGCTGGTGGCTCACCTTCTCTGTAGAAATACCTAACTGAGGGACCAAACCCTGTTCCCCTTGCTCACTGATGTGGCAGAATTGCCACAACGAGGAAAGCTTTTGGGAAGGGAGACTTTGGGAGTCTCCACCCTGTAGGGGAGTTGAAAGTATGGGGGTCAGATGTGATGTCGCTCAGCTGGCCGTTTATTCTCCTAGGCATGGAAGAATTGGGGCTCTAGGACGTTGTTACGGAGGCTGCAAAAGGCTCCGCTCCGTGGCATGGGGAGGGAAGGTGTGTTGAGCTCCCATGTGCCTCCTTGCCCAGCTGTCCTGGGCTGTGCTTTGGTCACTGGTGCCAGGCAGTAGAGGGACACGTCAAGACATGATCTTGCTTGGGACTATGCCAGTAGTGTGCATGTCCCCAAGTACCTTATCCCTTTCCAAATTATCTATGGGAGCTCTGGTACCCCAGGAGGGGTTATTTGTTAATTAAATGTAAATTATTTCCTATTCAGAACACTCCCACATAAGCTTAACAGCATCTGCTTCAGAAACCTTCCTCTTAGTGTCTTTAATGCTTCGGCTGAAAGAGTGTAAATCTGGGAATGTAAGAGGCCTTCTCTTTCTGGGTGATCGTCATCTTGCTGTCTGGGTCTGGATGATCCTTCCACAACAGACAGGTCCCTCCTTGGTTTGATGGAAGAGACACCAGTAAGTTGTGTTGGCCACTCACTTGTCTCTCAGTGAGATTTCAGTCCACATTTGGCTGTACAGCTTTTCCAAAATGCCTGCACCCCTGAGTAACAGAAAGCAGGGTCCTGAAAAGCAACTTGGTGCCCTGGTATTCAGAAACAGTGACTAGAAATCCAGCTCCTTGCTGCAAGGGGAGATGTGTCCTGCCAGCATGTGGTCAAGATGTCAAAGGTTGTTACCCTGCGTTACCCTTATCCATCACATAGCTGCAGTCTTGGCTTTACAGAGACCCCGTGGTTGGCAGAGCAGCCCAATGCACCCCTCAGTTGTATCTTTGCCCTTTTGCAGCATGAGCTCCATCCTTCTCAATGCAGCCACGATGTAAAACCAGGTCCAGTAGTTCTGTCCTGAAGCTGAGGCACATTAGTCCTGGATGCAACTCAAGCACAGTGAGTAAAAGTTTCCCCAGGAAATAAATTGGATCCTTAATAAGCAGGTGTTTTATGAGCTGATAAAAATTATCTCAAAGGCCAAGAATCAGCCTCACAAGTGGAGAGAGCAGAAATGATCGGTGGCTGTTTCTCCTGCTGTGAGTCAGAAATCAATCTGAGGGTTTAGTGTGAAGAAGGTTAAAACACTTGTAATTCAGTGTCTGCCAGTTGGGAAGAATAATAAAGCCTGCATTTCTGTGTTGGTATGGGGCAAATGCTGCAGAAACAGGAATTTTATTATATAACTGTGCCTCCTACGTAAAGCTTTGGGCGGGGAGGGGGGGAAGCTAGCAGGGCTGTGCGTCATTAAAGTGACACAAAATATGCTGCCACAATCAGAGTCCTGTGTGTGTTCAAGACTGTACGATATGCACATATTCCTTGTGGCCTTGCCATATCTATGGATTTCAGTTCGCTTGGCACACAGCTGGGAGGGAGGAGGCTGCCTGAGCCAAACGTACCATGCTTTCTGCCATGGAAATGAAACATGGAAGTGTGGGAGGGACGTTGTTGTTTGTTATTGTTTCAGCAAAGATTTAATTAAATGACTGAAAGGAAAAGGAGGGAAAATGCAACTCCTAACTCAAAAAAACGCTGAGCTGGGCACACTGCCTTTTAGGAGCAGGGAGGCTTGGGAGCACTGCAGTGTCCGTGAAGCCCTTCTGGATCATGTGTGGTTGTTTAGTGGTGGCTCCTTTTCCTTCTGCTGGAGTGCTGCTCATAGACACTGGTGGAAGCTGCATTCAGCTGTTGTCAGGATGAGGTGGTCCACCTACAGTAAGACACCAGGCATGACACTTGGAGATTTGGGGGGAAAAAAAAGAGGTCCTGGTAATTTTAATATTGGAGTAAAGAGGACCCTTTATCTCAAAGTACTGAATAAGCAACAAATCATATTAATGTCTCTTTGGATGGAAAGTGGAGCAGCACTTTCCCTGTTGTACAAGTGATAACTCGACGTTGAATGATTGTAATTCTCTCCCAGAAATGGCAGCTCCATGGATTTTCTTTGAGCATATGCCTAATAGTCTGTCTGATGAGATTTTTAAGTGTTTTCTGTTGTCTGCTTCTTCTTTAAGATCCAAAGCACAAAGTTAAGAGGAAGTCAGAAGATATTTCTGGTTTTGTGTGTGCTGTCAGCAAGCCACCAATGCAGCCATGAAGAGCATTCTTCTATCTGATTTTTCAATTCTATGTAAGCCAAAATTAAAGCATTCTTTTCTCTTCTGAAGAGCTGACAGTTAAAGGGTTTCATTCAGAAAAGTATCTAAACCATCTATATTTAAATGGGCATTTAAGCCCTTCTTTAGATTGTATCCTAATAAGGATGCTTAGTTGAATGAGGCTGAAATAGAAAAACTGAAGGCAAGGTGTGTATTTTGTTAATGAAAAACCTGGGGATGCCTGGAAAGCATTTTGCTGCTTGCATTTCAGTTTTGCTTTGTTTTGATTCCATTTTTATTTAGTGGATTGGAGTGAGTCATGCAGACATAGCCCCAGTGACATAGGGCAGGGAGAGGAAGCAAAAGGGTGATGTAGGTGATAAACCGAGGGTTGTTCCACAGGGGAATGGCACAGGTGTGAATGAAAATCAACTTTTTTTTTAACATACATAACAAAGATCTAACTATTTTAGTTCCATATGGTTGGGAGGAAAGAAGAGCTGGGTCATTAATACTGGATTCCTCTAGGTGTTTACTTGGCTGTTGATACTCGGTGGGGGATAATCATGTGTGACTTCTATCAGTACTGGGGGAAAAAAAAGCCAGCTCAGAAATAATGGGTTAAGTTCTGACCCTTACCAGTCCAAGCAAAGTTAATGGGTTTGCACTACCCTAATGAGGAATGCAATAATTTAGAGGTTGTTTAGTTACTGGGCCTGCAGAGATTTCAGACAGCATGACATAACTTGTATATCCCCCAGGTATATTTTTGTCACCACAGTCATGATAACATATGTCATGCTGCCACTCTGCCACTGTAGATGACACATTTCAGTTGGTGGTCTGTGTGTTGTGCCACAGTGTGCTTCTGTGTAGCCTCCCACTTTTTCCAGAGGATCATGGAATGGTTTGGGTTGACAGGAACTTTTAAAGTTCATCATGTTACAACTTCCCTGCCATGGGCAGGGACACTAGACCAGGTTGCTGAATGCCCCATCCAACCTGAACACTTCCAGGGATGGGTCTTCTACAGCTTCTATGGGCAACCTCTTCCAGTGCCTCACAACCCTCACAGCTCTGTTGAAACCCAGCTTTTGTTTTGCCATCTCTGTGTTTAAGGATCTCTTCCTTCTGTGTGTGTGCGAGGCCCCCCAGATGAGCACATCAGAGCATCAGTACAACATGCAAGGTTCCCAGACTGCAGTGCAGCTGGTGAAACCACAATCGAGACCCTCTGTTTCAGGAGATCTTTTCACTGCACATCTAGCAAGTTGTAATTATTCATTTCAATGACACAACCGAGGCTTTACTCCTGTTAGCATTGCTATGTCAGTGGAGCAGCACTGCTGGGTCTCCTTTGCCTGAACACAACAGTCAGGTGGTTCTAGCACTGCTAAGTCCTTGGTAGTGGCTGTAATGCAAGAGGCAGAGAAAAGCAAACTTCACAGTCGATCTGATCTGTGCTGAGCTGACAATAGCAGAGGTTGGAATCGATCGAAAATCATTGAGAGAGAACAGAAAGGCTGACTTAGTTTTAACCCCATTCTTCAAGTGCTCTCTCTGCCTCTCTTAGCATGCAAAATCCCAACAGCCCCACTAAGGTCAAGGAACAGGAATGAATACAGCAGTTTTGTCTGCCTTATCTATGGAAAGCATTTCATGCCTGACTGACCTGAGTGCGCCATGAATGAGTTACCTGATTACAAACCGAGCATATTAGAGGCAGAGATGTTTTATAAATCTCCCTGTAAGTCTGCAGCTAACTTAAAGAGGTCAGCAAATTTTTTTAGCAGCCAAACTGTTTGCACAGCTTGTCCAAGTATGAGCTGCCTTTATAAAGTCTCTGCCTACACAAGGCAGGCACAGGAGGCCTGTTCCATGTTCATAATGTTTGCTGAACCTTTCTAACATAGTGTTAAATATTGTAATTAGCCTGCATTATTTTAAAATTGTTGTTAAAAAACTAGCATGGCTGGTATGATGTAAATGGCTTGATAAAGCCAAGAAAATCCTGTGCAGAGGTGAAGTTCTGGTGCTACTGTGAAGAAAGTGGCAGGCCTTGTGCTGACTGCAGTGAAAGGCAATTTTACAGTTTGCAGTGGCCAGCAAGTTGAGAGTCAGGCCTGAGCTTGTCATTGTTTCCTATTTCCTGTCACCTTCCTTGTGAGAAGACAGATGCAGCTTTATTTGTCTTGCAGTTACTGTGAGCTGAGATGAACATGAAAATAGCCTCTAAATAGTCTGTGCAGTTACATATAGGAATATAATATGCAAAATACTCATGGCATGATTTATACATTAAAATCACAACTTGTGATGTGTTACTAGCTATTAGAAACTGTGTAACTGTTTACAATAAACATCTCAAATTACTCTTTGCTAAAGCTTATGATGCAGAACACACAAGTTCTCTCCAAAGACCCTTACAGGTGGAAGGCTAGAGGAAAACAGTCATGAAGATGTAGCTGAATAAGCCCTGAGCTACAGCATGTTTGCCATCGAGCTTTACACAGTTCTAGTCAAGTGTACCTGTACTGCAAACAGACCATGTCCTATTCTTTGTCTGCCATGGCTGTGCTTGTCCACGTAACACAGTATTCCCGGGGTCAGCCCAGCATCACGTGGCCCGTTCTCAAGCATTTGCTTTCCTTTTGGTGATTAATGAATTTGAGTGACTAGTTTTTCTAGTGACGGACTTTCCCAATAGTGAACTTGTTCCCTTCCCCTGGATTATGAAACAAAAGAAAAATTTAATCTACAAATATTGAAAGGTATGGGAGGCTAGGCGGTTCTGTGTTTTGTAAGGCACCCTCTGCTCTGAGATGATGTTCCACTATTTCAGCAGTCATAGAATTCAAAGATTTTCACTCAGTGTGGGGCAAGGTGACTCAGAACTTATCTTCATGCCCAGGACTGCCTGCTTTTTGTTTGTCTTTTGCTTTTATGAGAATGCAAAGTGTGAAGGATCCCATTTCCATTCCTTCTTCTACAATTTTCTGATGGTCAGAATGCAGCCAAACTCCTGAAGCATGATTGAGGTGATAGGGCAGATAAAAATTCCTACAGACAGGATTATGACACATGATTCAAAGAATTCCACTGGGCAGAAAAAGGGGATTCAAGTTCAGTTTTCATAGACCAGAGATGCTAGTAAAGTTGAAAAGCAGATTCTGTTTTGCAATATCACTACCCACTTTTTCCAAAGAAGTTCTACTTTTCTAAGCAACCTCCCTATTGCTGTAGCTATAAATAAGTATATAACTCTATGTATGTGAGAGATTCAGGTTTAAGCTTATATTTAAGGTGAAAGTTTATATGTAACAGAACTGTATTAAAGATGACAAAAGCCTCATTGTTCTGTTCATGCTTTATCTCAGTGTAGCATGCATGTTCATACAGACAGATATTAACATATGTAGACATGCATAGGACAAAAAACCAGTACAGATTCTCTACTCTATTTCTGCAGTTGGTATAATTAACTTTCATGATGCAAAGGGAGTAATTCTGTTATAAGACAACAGAGCAAATAGACAAAACCCTTTCTGTCTGCACACAAAGACTAAAATTTAAATAAGTGTGTTATGTGGCAAAATGTGTAATTGCTAAGTTTGGTCATTTCAGGTTCACTCTGAGAATCTCATTTTCTAGACCATGCCAAAGGATTTCTGATGCTGGTTTCCTCTTGATTTTTGGAAAGTAACTATTTTAACCTCCCAGCGAGCTTCATAGTGGTTTTTTTTTTATTAAGCAGAAAGCTTTGTTTTGATCTTTGCATAGAATGACTGTGCTTTTGGGGACATGGAAGTGTTGGTCAAGTTTATATAGAACAAGGAAAGTTACTGGCATTGTAGCTGGAAAATGCTTAGATAATATGGATCACTTGCCAAAAAGAGCACAAGTTTGGGATGCCCATCCTTTGTTTAGAGGAGGCTCTTTGACAACTTGCCAGGGATGTGCCTAATTTCCTAACTGAGAAGCAGGTTAATGGTGGAGGCCCTTAGGAGACCATAGTACCTGTAGTTCATTTTGCTAGCTACAAAGATCTCAACAGAGGTTTTGGAGTGTAGTTTCTTCGTTGCTCTTGTTCTCTGCAGGCTATTAAGGAAGCAAACGAAACCAGCTAGAAACCGCGAAATTGTTGGAAAACATATTCCCCCACCCAGTCTTTGTTCAAAACTGCTTCAACCAGCCCGACTGTCAAAGGATCAGAGCGCTCTCTCAGGTCGAATGGAGGGATTCAAATGACTGTAATGAAGTTGGCTGGCATGGAGCTGTGCAGGCAGCCTTTGCTCCCCTGCCACACTGCACAGTGGTGGCTACTGAAAACAGATTTTCCACATGGAGGATGCTTTTGCCTGTCAACACAGGGTTAGTTATTAGCACTCAGCTTAGGGGTCCTGTGCCTGAGGGAAATCCATGGTTTTGAAAGCTTCCTGGCCTCAGCTGAAGAGTTAATGACTGTGTGTGAGCCCTTAGGAAACACCAGGTAGGAAGTGTTAGTTTGTAGCTCCGTGGGAAAGTTGTAAGTTAATGAGCCTTTACCTCATACTTGCTATGATCTAGCAAAGCACAATTACTTACTGTGGCTCATCCAAGTCCTGCTAATTTGTTGTGCTCGTAAACTTGGCTACTTGTCTGTGAACTCACAGACACTAGTGAAATCCACTGCCTGCCTTATTCTGTGTATCTTCTTCTTCTTCTTTTTAAAT